>CABFWB010004126.1:44522-65217 GCA_902151455.1 Timema bartmani
TTTTTTATAATTGAATTATGTTATTTTAACATTTGTCTTTCTTTTTTCAATAAGTGATTCAATAATTTAATATCAATTATCATAATTAATAACATACAAAGTTAATACTCTTAACATTGCTTAGTTACCAACTTTATAATTTAGTAATATATCAAAAATTTTAACATTTTTACATAGATAGTATATTAATGAATTTGTCACTTGTCTACTATTTGTGCTGTTAAGTGAACTGTATGTTACGACGTTGAAGTCTATGTAAAATAAACTCATAGTTTATCACTAATTTTTCATTTGAAGCTGTAATCATAATATAGTTTTTTTTCACTTAAAAGAATATATTAATACTTTTATTAAACAGAATACATAACCTACTTAATTAAAATTGAATTTTACATTTTATTCCAGTGACATATTCAGAAATAATTTCTGCATTAATTTTGTTCTCTCACATTACCGATCAACACTGCCTCTAAAGAACAATTTGTTTTTGTTCTAGACGGGTTGAAGAACCACCTCTAATCAACAGCTTTGGATGATTGACTCGCCTCTTTAATGATTTTAGCTGTGGAGCCAGGAAGAGGTTAAGAAAATCTCTCTTGACGAGTTAGTTAATGACTTTTCTAAACTGAAACCAAGACGTTACCCTTTGCTAGATTAGTGGTTTTTACCTACTGTAAATAAAAATAATTTTATATTAATTGAAATTAAAATGTCTTTATGTTTATATCTATTGTAAAATGTTTTCATGTGTTTGCATCTACATCATATTAACAGTGAGTAGTGCATGTAATTACGTATATATAAGATAAGAAGTAAAAACTATGCTTGGAAACTGGAAATATATGGAAAATAGTTACGGTAATTTCAGACTTTTAGAGAAATATGGAGGGGGTACACCAAGTGATATACCCTATAATATCTTCCTTGAAAAAATCTTGGCCACCCCCATCCCTCCCCATTCCACCCACCCTAAGCAAAAACTGAAGTGACGCCTCTGCCTTCAGGGGTGGGGAACTAGTGTTTCAGCCAGGACAGATCTAATAAGAAGAGAGAGAGTCCCTGAGGTGGAGGACCTTCACACTTAGCTACCTGGAGGAAAAGGGTTGATCAAAGCAGAGATGATGCAACTGTGAAGTAAATTCAAAACCCACCTCTATATTACCAATAGCAGGGTTGTCATCTTTGTACCCTAGTTTAGTCCAAAACTTGTTTTGCTTGGGATTGGTCACTCCAAGGGACGTAGCAAGCCTCGACACACACTCTGCTACTTGCCCTGTGACTAGGTCCCCTTGAACAGGGGGGTTCTTTAGTGCTGATGACACCACTGCCAGACCGTCACACCCAAGCAGCAGTTTGCGTAGTAGCCATCGCCGTCTAGAACATATGCAGAGTATTAATAATATAAAAATAAATTACAGTCCAACTTTATTATAACAACCTTGGCTATTCCGTCAAATTGGGCGTAGCGTCATTTTTTCAGTAGTCCAGTCAAACTGTCATCTATTAACGTTATAAAAACCTCTGTTTTAGAGTCACTACCACTCGGTTGTAGCGTCAAAAACTTCTTAGATATTTTACTTTAAATTGTATTTAAATGTACGTATATGTAAAAAAAAATGAAAAAAATTGCCAATTCCTATTGAGGTTTGTTTTATAGCAAGCTGGGAGTGTAATGATCATCTAATAATAGAATGAATGGCAAAACAAAGTCAGCGAGAGGATTGCGGGAATTGGGGTCGTTTCAAGGTCAAAATGAAGAGAGGACTAACCCTCTTTCACTGTCACTGAGCTGGCTGGAACTCTTTCGTGTGCGCGTCCAAGCTCAAAGCTAAGGTGTTTTTTTTCTCATGTTTTATAAGTTTAATGTTAGTTTTGGTAGTCACTGTGTAGTCATTTGGTAGTCATTATACATAGGCCTACATTTTTTTATAGTCATGGCAAGTTGTAGTACAAAAAGAAAAGTTCTGTTTATTCAAGAGAAAGTACATGTCATTAGAGCATGTGAAAGTGGACAGAAAAAGGCTGATGTATGCTGTGAGTTTGGATTAGTGAATTCTACTGTAGGCACAATTTATAAAAATAAGGATACAATTTTAAAGGCATTTGAAGAAGATGGAGAAGAAATAATTTTTTTTTAGGAAATGCAAACATACTGATGTGGATGTAACACTTTTGAAGTGATTCAAACAGTTTCAAAGATTAGATATTCCTGTGAGTGGACCCATTTTGAAATAAAAGGCTATAAAATTGGGAAAACTGTTTGGTATTAAATTTACGTGCTCCAACCAATGGCTGGATTGTTTTAAAGCCCAAAATTTGATTTCATTTGCTAAAATTTGTGGTGAGGCAAAAAACGTAAATCTAAATGTTACAGGCAATTGGGTATGTATACTCCATTCACGGTAGGAATTACTCTCTGAAAGGTCTTTTTTCCTACCAAAATCCTAATATATAATAGCTTTCTGGTAGGGAAAAAGGCCTTTCAGAAAACAATTCCTACGCTGAACAGACCTTAGTACTTCGAAGATCAAAGATGAATACATCTTTAATGGAGACAAAACGAGATTTTTTAAATAAATTAATGCCAGATAAGACTCTCAAATTTAAAAACGAAAACTGTGTTGCTGGGAATTTTTTCAAACAAAGAGTTACAGCTTTTGTTTGTGTAAACATAAAAGAAACTGAAAAAAGGAAACTTTTAGCTATTGGGAAAAGTTTGCATCCTAGATGTTTTAAAAACATTAAAAAACTTCCTGTAAGCTACACTGCCAATCAAAAAGTGTGGATGACATCTAGTGTTTTTGAAGATTTACTAAGAAAGTAGTACAAAGAAAAAGCTGTTGTTGAAAAACAGAAAAGTTCTATTAATAGTTGACAAATGCGCAGCTCATCCAAGGTTAAATGTGCCCAACATTAATCTAGTTTTTTTACTGGCAAACAGTAAGAGCATCCTGCAACCTACGGACCAAGGTATCATTAGAATCCTTAAGTGTCACTACCACAAGCAGCTTTTAAAAACAATTATTTTTTGTATGGACATGTCTAACTAAACCTGTAACAATTTCTGTGTTAGATGCGATAAAATTCCTGGACGACGCTTGGAAGAGTGTAACACAACAGATGATGATGTTTATGATGATGAAAGGCGAGACAACCTTCCACTCTCGAAGTGGATTAAGCAATTCGATGTGAAAGAATTTGGAACTGAACTTGATTCCTATGTTTAAGTGGATGACAACTTAGAAACCTTTAAAGTATTGAGTGATTTAGAAATTATCGTGGATGTAAAAAACGCAGAGGCAGAAGATAGTGCTGAAGAAGAGACTTAACAGTGGAAGATGATGACATCGTTTGTCCAACATTACAGGAGCAATGAGAGCAGGTGAAACTCTTTCAAGATTTTACCGCTTCAAAGAGACGTCTGCCAATGTGTTTAATTCAGTGCAGCTACTTCCGTATTTTACAGCATAATCGTCGCATTTTTATGCCTAATTATTGGGGAGGAAAGTAAGATGTAATCATTATGTGAAGCCTTTAAAAAATATATTAATTTTTTTATTTAATACTGTATTGCCCCCCCCCTCCCCCCCCTTTTAATTGGCAGGAACAGTGTGGCGAGTCCAATAATAAACTCTAGCTCAAAACAACTGGTAATTTTTTCACGTGCCTAGCAGAGCTGTGTGGTTTGTAGAGGGGAGTGGGCAGGCAAGNCCCTTTTAATTGGCAGGAACAGTGTGGCGAGTCCAATAATAAACTCTAGCTCAAAACAACTGGTAATTTTTTCACGTGCCTAGCAGAGCTGTGTGGTTTGTAGAGGGGAGTGGGCAGGCAAGTGAAATCAGTCACATGATAATACTCAAATCTTCCCACACAAGCTAAACTAGTTAACATCTACTTGTGATACATTACCGTGAGAAGCATCCCCCACCCCACTTCCTCCTCATTATGGTTAGTAAATATAAACGCTCAGGCTGAAAAACAGAGTGCGACCATTATGTGGTGGCGACCCCATTATGCGGTGAAATATGGTATACAACACGTCATAAAGAATTTAGTTTACAGAAAGTAGAGTTCAAAAGAAAATTACAGATTACTACATGGAACAGGCCTATATATAAGTTATGTAAATACAGTATATATATATTTTTTAGTATTCTTCATTTATGAATTAAATCCAATTTGAAATTTGTGAAATATCCTTCCTTACAAGCTATTAAAAGTGTTCTGTTGGTACCTCTTTTATAACGTCCCTCTGACGTAACATCAAAATTTGTTGTTTAAAAATTAATCCTATGTTTTATCAATTACTAAGACTTGATTATTTTAAACATTTAAAACATTTATTTATAATTTTAAAACAATACCTTTCTTTAAAACAACTGAGTTGTATTTAATTAAAGAACAATTTTTAATAACTTTTAATATTAAAGATGGGACACTCCAATCTTCCAATCCACCAAATCCTGAGAAGTTTTCGAGATTCGAAGATTTGGTGTTTTACTGAATTTTATGGTCAAATCTTTCACCTCATAAACAAAGCATAATATTTTGAATTCAAAAATTACTTAATTAGGCCTACTTGAAAAGAACAGCTTAATCCGTAATAATTATTTTGTCGGACAAAAGAGATAAGCATGAATATTTGTTTTTAAATAATAATTGTTAGGTGTGGAAAATCTACCGTGCCTGATAGCCTACCCTCCCACCTCTATGAAAAACTTGGACTCGACCGCTTCAGCGCATACTCACTTATGAAACTTTCACTTCACAAACAATCTTGTAAATATTTTAATGAACACATTAAAACTCTTCAAAAACTGCAACTCAAAACTAGAATTACAAATAAACTTTAAATAAATAAACCAAATTACAGCTTTTTTTTTAAGAGAAATATGAACACATTACACATAATACAAAGTCAGCCGCCATGAGGTATATGTTTACTCACCAGCAGCCAGAGTGATGATTAAATAAACATGACTGTTAATTCTCACTACCCAATTGGTTTTAATTATCTACAACTATGCAAAGAACCCCAATTTATTTCATACTATCCTTAAGTTAGATATTTTGTTGGGTTTCATGAAAAATAAATACTGGCAACAGTTAGACACCGATAAAACTATTTATTTATGCCTATCGGCCTACGTATTGTATATAAATTGTTTGTTTATAATTGTTTCAGGTAATTTGATCATTTAGTAAGCGCTATCAAGTTTTAAGAATCTATTAATGACTTGCTAATTCATAATTTGTTTTTAGTTTGATTTTAACTAAGAGTTTAAAAAAAAAAAATGTTATTGAAGTAACTGTAAAAATATTCAAATGTAGTCCTGTATAATAAAATGGGAATGAACATATTGCAATATTCGAAAATATGTTCATGTTTTAAATAGAATGTATTCTCAGAAATAGATATATAGCAAGAATCGAATATATTTCTTGTTTTCTACACGAAGATAGATAATAGATATAAAAGAAAATAATAATAATAATACATACTTAGGTATTATTGAGTTCACTATTTCCAATGTAGCCAACCAAGCATGTTATTTTTGTCTTTTTTTTAATCTGTTTGTATTTTTATTTTTTATTTATTAAACTAAATTATAATCCTTCAATGATGATTAAAGTTGATCAAAAGGTAACTAGGCCTAATCTGTTTGTTTATTACACATGCTTTTTTAGAAACTTAACTCATTCTATCAACACTTTTAAAAAATAACTAAAATACATTCAAATTTTGATTGATTTGATTTTTAAACAATAATACGAGTCTAGAATGATTAATTTGGCTGGATTTTAACCAGTATTTTGTGAGGAGTACATCAATGATTAAAATTGAAAGCATGATTGAAATAAATCTTAATTTACAGTTTAGGCTTATAATGTGTAATGTAGGTCCATTTGTCAATCATTAAAATTTCTAACAATTAGCTAGGATTCTGATTCAATATTCAAGATTCAAAAATAAAATGTAGATTCGGATTTGAGAAATAGTGGATTTGATCCATCTCTATTTAATATATATTTGTTACTTTACTTACTTAAGTTTTAAAATTATATATTTACTAAACTCAAGCTCGAATTGACTTGACACTCTGGAGCATTCATGGAAAACTTTCTTGAGATTGAGACTCGAACTAAAAAAGTGATGCTCGCAGACCCCTACCAAATATGTTGTAACTACATTGGTTATGATTGAGGAAGTTAAAAATATGTGACAGTAAGAATAATTTGATAAAAAATTTAAAGTGGTACATGTATATAGAAATTTGAAAGTCTGGTCTAGATGAAAATAAAAGTTTCCCCAAATTATCTCAACAATAATAATTGTGTCCAAATCAAGGAAAGCAAATGTCTCTTAGATGCAAGCCTCACTTGACAATGAAAGGCACGGAGACTGCCACCACCTGCTGATTGGCCTGCCCTCCTCGGAGCAGGGTGTGGGCCAACTGCCCTTCTCCAAAGCCAGACTCAGCTTGTAGTTCCAGATTCTTGAGCAGGATCCGGGCCATGGTACAACTCTTCTGACACTTGTCAACCTCATGTTGGCAGGGTTGGTTGAGTCGACTGCTCACCGCCAACACAAACTGCTGGGTCACCAGCGGCATGAAGTACTTGAAGTTCCTGCAGCACAACACACACATATTACTAGGGGTGAGCGGATCCAACTTTTTACATTAAAAGTAAAGCCGAATCAAATATATGAAATAATATCGAAGTCATGTATAAGTTCAAATATTAAAAAAAAAGTGTGTTTTAAGTTGGGAGAAAAAAAGGACTGTGCATATTTTTATAATTTTTGACAAAAACAAATTAGTTGATGAGTTTCTAATACCTGACAATTCTGACGAGAATGTTGGGATGGGGGTTGGCCACCTTGTTACTGTAGTAATCTAGCAATGTGGTTAGTGTAGAGTGGGATATTAGGTCCTCCACAGGTCCCTCAAGGTAGGTCACTCTGGTCAGCAACATCACAAGTATACCCAGCTTCACGTCCTCTTCCATTTTTCCATCTTGTGATGAGGGAGACTTGGTCTATACAAAACAGAGACAAACAGAACACTCGCATGCTTCATAAGAGCTATTTTATAAGAGTGCGTGAAGCTTAGACATAAATATCAGCTTCAACTTCACTTTGGAAAATATTCAGGTTTTGACAATTACAAAACTTCATCATCCATGATCAGTTATTTCGATTTTGAACTGTTATGTACATTAAAAGTTAATATTCATGTGAAGAAATCTGATGTAATTGAATTTAATGGTGTGAGGGTAACTTGAAATTATTATGAGTCTTTACTATTCAGGCAAGATAGGTATTGCTTAAATTAGGGGTGTGCAAAGTACACTTTTTCAATTCAAAGTGAATACAGATCAAATATTTGAAATATTCTCAAAGTCAAAATGAAGTTCGAATATTCTCTGTTTTTTGTTTTATGATTTAAAAAAAATATTATATTGTGCTTATTCTATCTGGTTAAGGTAATGATAAAGAAGAACAGTTCAAACCAAACCAAACCAAAAAGAGAAAGAGGTCCGCTTACACATATTCTGGCAAGGATGGGGTCACCGTATGCATCACTATCATCAGTCATCTCAACTGGTGAGTACACCTCTGGATAGTCCAGAAGTGAGCTACATGGTGAAGATGGAGGAGAGCATGGGCTAGATGGACTCCGGCCAGCACTAGCTTGCTCCCCAGGGCTCCAACTGCCGTCAGTAGGACTCCAGCCGCCAGTACTGGTGCCCATAGTGGGGCTGGAGCTACCCTCCCAGGGACTGACAAGTCCACACTCACTGCTACCCACAAGTGTGTCTCCATCAGCCACACCCCTGAAACAAATGGGGTTCGCTAGGACTCGAATTCTGAGTTCGAGATTGACCATTAAATACTGACAATCTACTAAAGCAGGAAAAATTAGCCATTTGATTATTAGCAGCCAAAAATGTTGAAAAGGATGCTCTAATTCTGAGGTTTAAAACAATAAATTAATCAGTAATAAAGTACAGTGAGAAGTTATAAATCAAATAACCTAGCACCTCCAATTAAATTAGTTTTGTTGATTAAAAGGTAGGTGTTTGCGATGCTTTGAAAAATTTGAAGCCGAAGCAAATATTGGTGTATTTCGTATTCGATTTTAACCCATGTTTGGCTTCGGCAGCTATTCGAAGCTTCGTGTATTATTTGAAGTCTAGTGATTATATTACACTTATATTTTACATCAGATAAAAATGAACTGAAATTACCTCAATAAATAAAATATATTTTTATCCTTATGAGTTTTAGAACAAGTTTGCTTTATTTTCTTGATGGAACTTGGAAAATTTCCATAATATTTTGAATTACAAGACGGACATAACATTAAAACTCTAACCCCCTTGATCACAAACATTGATTGGCACCAATCAAAGATAAATTAATTCCTCTTGAACGTGTAGATTAAAATAAGTAATGGAAGTTTTATTTTCAGTGTGTTTAATTAAGAAGGAGCTTTACAATTGAAGGGGCAACCCGCAACCCGCATTTCGCCCATTTACCCAAAGGTTATTCTTATTCTGATGATATCTCAACCATCATGAATGATAGTAACATAATTATTGTGTCAAATTTTAGGTATCAATATGCCAAACGATTATGCCTGACATAAAATTTAATAAAACCATGGAATAATTAGATAAAAAATTAAATAGAAATTAATAAATGTGTTTGAGCTTCGAACTATTAATTGAGAAGGAAATTTAATTTTTTAACTTGGCATTAATAATCGCAAATAGTTTACGCTTGCAACAGTATGATTATAATTGGGTGTTAATGTATTAAAAAATTGAATAACCCCCCTCTCCCCCCCAAAAAAATTCATGTATTCTCTATTTACTATTCCAATGAAGAGATGTCACTTTACCTCCATTATATTCTTGTCAAAACCCCATTAAGTACGCCTGGTTGGATGCGGAAGGGGTGAAGGGGGAGGGCTCGGTTATCTTTAAATGATCTTTTAAGACCTGAAAGGTTTCTAACAAGCCACTATAGACACAAAGTTTAGGTAGACGAGGCCATAGTGGCGCATGAACATGCAAAACCTTTCGGACACAGTTTCTAGTTTGATTCGTATTCATGGCACCTTAAACAATGTAAAAACATGGGTTGCCAACAACTTTTGTGATCGGGCTTCTCTTGGGCCACCATTAAAGATGGCAGACGGTCTAGGTCCCATTGACGTCATTATTTCAGTAGCTGTTCATCCGATTTCAATAATTCTTTTTTTACCAGGAAGATCATAAAATATTCTTTAAAATTTGTTATTATACATTTTTTTGATATCTCCTCTCCTTATCCTGTAAAAATTCAAAAATCATTATCATTGATAAAAAACTGAATGTTTCATACTTCAAGTGGAATTACTCATTTCTTCCCTAAATCTTTTATCACTTAAAGAAACAGTTCCAAAACATTTTTAAAACACATTATTCAGTCATTTAATAGGTTTACATGGTGGGGCTATTAAAATAATCTTAATCTTGCCACCAATTGTTGTGGGTCAAAGCATTTCTCATTGGAGCATTAGCTTATTATTTGAAATAATGAAAACAATTGAAAACAATAACTCCGTATAGTAATGAATGAGTAACTATGGAATGTTCAGTAAAGATGTAAAAGAATTACATCCATACACTTTATTCAATAAAAAAGATTATTATGATATTCATCAATCAAGTGAAACATAAACTGCTACATTATTATAGTCTTGAGCAAAACAAGTACATAGTGGTATATGTTTCCTGCAATTACATGGTGGAATTAGGTCCTCAGGCACTGCTTTTCTGGTGAAATATCTCGGCGTAAGTTCATTAATCTGTTCTTCATATCCAAAATAAATACTTTAAGATTAGTGGCTCGTAAAAGGGCTAACAGAATTAATCCTAATGTATGCTTGGGCAAATGCTCGTAATGCATCTTGATTTAAAGCATCGATGTGCATGGAATTTTCTCTAATATACCACCTGTATGGCCAGATAACATGAGATAGAGATATAGCAGACATCGTCTGCAGTTTGTCCAGGTTTATTTTTTGTGTTAAATACAATTGCAGTTTTAGTTAGGATGTGTAACCACTCAGAATTGATATTTTCTATAGATGTAATGGAGGCATCTTTACATATGAATTAGAAAGGGGTGCTGTTTTTGGATGGTGAAACGCCCTTAGAGTTTGACAGGAAAGTGATGTAAGATGTCGAAAGTCTAGGCTTTTAATCATCTAACTTGTTATTTTCGGAAATTTAAAACCTGGTTAGAGTTATTGCTTTCTAGATACAAGACCGATGCCGTTACATGTGTTGTATTATTGCCACTCAAGGTTTTTTTCACAAAATGTTTGCTATCAATAGCTCCATGTAAGAAGAAAGATGGATTCTTTTTAACATTAGCTGGAACTGGAACAATTTGAGATTGATTTTCACAGATTACTATACGCCAAAGCTCTTCATCTATATCATATAAGGCAGTATAATATGAAATGCAGTGACCTGTTTGAACAACATTATAATGATGATTTTATCGAGAAAGATGATGAATAGACTATGCCAAGGCTACATGCTTGGGAATACTTATCCCTCTAACAGAAAAATAAAAGTTAAGAAAAATGTATTTATCATGATGTAACTTGTTATCACTTAGTGTTTTCTCATTGGCAAACAAATGGTTCATGAAGAAGGCCCATAATGGTGGAAGATCAAAGTTGTTTAATTTATTTTCTACTACAATTTCGTCTTTGACACAACCTTCAGATCGTAATTTGTGTTGTGATATTTATTCTCTTAGCTGAATTGCAGTGTCTTTCAAGTTACTATGTAAATTATTTACTTCTCTAATTTTTTCAGACATTTGTCCCATATGAATGTTACTCATCAAAACAACAGGTGATTTAGATCCATCCGATGGATTCGAAAATAATACCTTTTCACCAAAATTATCAATTAGAAGATCTCGTGTAATTCTGTTTTCAATACAAATGTCCTCTGAGCCAGAAATGTCAACAATCGATTGGTCAAATAAGTTAGTTCAAAAGCCTTATTTCCGAATTAAGTCCCTATTTGTGTTAATAACTGATTTAGTGATTCTTGCAGAAGTTCACAAGGAATTGTTCGCGAGAGTCATCCCTTCTTGTTTCCTGAATTCCTCCTAACGTAACTGTAGTTTCCAAGGCATGGCTTATGGTGTCTTATTTCGTTGTATGTACAAATAATCTGATTCATGAGTACATATTTTTGTAAATACACTATCAGCTTTAGTTCAAGCTACTTGTAGCAATTTCTCGGCTTCTGGCCACTCAGATAAAATATATATTTTTTTTTTAATTTCTGTTCCTAGTTTTTTCTGTGCAAATAATACATGTATTTTTTCTCCATACCTTGAACATTTGTCCGATCAGAATAACAACGAGAACTTGAGGAAAAGGTCCATCGTTATCGTCACTTTGTTCACCACTGTATAACTATTTTCGTAATGTGATTTTTCTTCTTAAAATTTTTTCTTCGTTAACATGTAACTTGTGAGAAACAATTTGTGCCACGATAATGATTGGTTTTGCTGATTTGGGTGAAACATTTCAAAAAATCGCTTCGAAACATCTTAACGCCACTCTGATGCATGCTGGACGGTTCAAAGTTATCTGAATATTTCCTTTTCACCGGCACCACTGGAATAGATATATCAAATATCAATAGTAGGCCTACCGTACGCACACACAGCAAGATATTAAATTACACATTTGGACATAACACTACTTGACATGAATGCTAAATGGTGATTGATGCACGCACATGGAGAGGCTCCACATCTCTGTCATGGAAGAGGGTGGGGTTTCCCTTCTATCACAATAGCCCAAAATCATAAAATTATTTTTGTTTACTTAACTCAGCTTAATTCGTTATTACTAGTGCAACTTAACGATTCTTGCATTTTTACAGGTTAACATGAGGAGATATCCAAAAATGTATAATAACAAATTTTAAAGATTATTTTATTATCTTCTTGGTAAAAAAAAAAAGAATTATTGAAATTGGATGAGTGGTTACTGAAATAATGACGTCAATGAGACCTGGCCCGTCCGCCATCTTTAATGGCGGCGCAAGGGAAGCCTGACCATAAGAATTGGTGGCAACCTGTGTTTTTACATTGTTTAAGGTGCCATGAATACAAATCAAAAGAGAAACTGCTTCCGAAAGGTTTTCCGTACTCATGCGCCACTACGGCCTGCTCTAAGGTGCTAGGGCTGTTTTGGTTGGCATGGGTGTTTTACAGTAGTTTTATAATTTGTTGTAATATTTTTTTTATTAGTGAAAAAGGATAGGAGAAATCATCCTTCTGATCACAAAAATAAAAAAAGCAGAGAGGTTTGAATTTGTATCAAGAAACTCAAAAGAGAATATTCATAGACATAAAGCAAACAGTTTGTGTACAGCAAGAAACTTGTGACAGCAATCAATGCACAATCTTAATGAATACAAATTAGTAGGGGGGAGGTGGGGTGTTACTTGAACAAGTCATATTAGAACAGTGAAAATTGGCATCAAGCTAATACTTTGGATATAGACCAAGGGTAAAATATGAAATCTCAACTTTTCAACATGGTTTCCCAAAATGGGGGGAGGACGGATGTTACTTGAACAAGGCAAATTAGAACTTTGAAAATTGGCTTATAGGTAGGTAGTACTTTGGAGATAGACCAAGGGTAAAATATGAAATCTCAATTTTTCAACATGATGCCCCAAAATGTGGGGGTAGGGGAGGGCGGAATGGAGGGTTACTTGAACCAATCAACATAGAATTGAGAATGAAAATTAAAATTGGCATAGAATAAGTACTTGGAATATCAGGCTGTCAACATGTTTCCAAAATATACCAAATATTTTCCCCGAATCCATTTAAGTTTTAATAGAACTCTCCCATATCTCGATCTATTTGTTGCAAAACCCGACTTTAATAAGAATTGAGCACATGCCTCCTATGATATGCAGGTACCTACTTAAATAAACGTATTCTTATATATAATCTTCACAAAAAGTATTTATTACTCACCAAAACATTTATGTAAAAAAGAACCAGGTTCTACACTACAATAATTCTTATTCAGCCTCGAAAAGAAGTGAGACCTAAAGAGTGCAAAGCTCAACTTCCAATATATTTTCAAAGAACTTGTCACTTCTCGCCCATTTGCATACTTAGATAGACTGGCATACCGGATTATTTCATGTATGTTTAGCCATATATCTTAATATAATATATGAAACTATATAATTGAAACTGTTGCAGAAGCAGAATGTAAAAAAGAAGTGAAAAGTTATTTTGAAAGCCATTGCAAGTTGAACTTGGCAATCTATTAGATATCACTTCTTTCTGAGACTGAAAGAGAATTTTTTTAGTGTAGAACTTGGTGCATTTTTCACATAAATGTTTTATTGAGATTACTTTTACAGCCACAATCCCATTATAATTATAAATTAAAATCATATTATGTAGAATTAATTCAATATTATTTATTGTTTCTTGAATTAATGGGACATTCTTATAAATGTATTACAATAACTGTCACATTTTAAGTAGGCCTGTATATACCATTGTTTTAGTTTTATGTAGAGGGAGTGCATAATTGAACAGTACATGATATTGAATTCACATGTGTGTTTTAACCTAAAATATAGTCTACACACTACGAATCATGTGTCCTAACACAAAAAAGCAATTTGTTTGAATCAATTTCTTGCGATCTATTTTGTCCATAGTTTCTGTGAAATCGGGCCACAAAATACCAAGTCTGAAAAAATGTATTGTCATATCCAAAAGAAATTCAAAATACTCATAGTTAGCTTTATAGGTCATAAAATGATTGATTTTTATTTGTGGCTTTCTCAATCTCAAAAACTTTAACATTATCTTACGTATTTAATGTGGCTGACACTAAACTTTGTTTCATAAGCTTTTAGCTTTGCGCATCAATATAGGCCTACATAATAGGTCCCTTATACCATTTTTACAACCAAGTCTTATCACCCACTTGAGTTATCCACATTTAATAACGCTTATTGAGTAGCTGGAGGTAAAGATGGAATTTAAATTAAATGTACCCACATTTGTGGAGAGGATAAGTGGGAAACAATTTAGGAAACACAGTTTTATTGCACCTATCTGGAATTCGAACCTTGACCTCACTGTAACCAGAAAACCAGAACCTGAGATTTAGTTAACATGCCTATTGATCCTAGTATAAATTATATACATTTAAAGTGACTCAACCAAACAGGCTGTTTTTGATCCATTATGTCCAATTATTTTGATTAAATAAAAGGTGTTTCTCTTCTAAACTAAATTTGGTTCATCAGTTATATTTAGAGTGTTAACGGCTACTTTTGGTTATGTTTTGGTGTTCATAGAAAAAAGCTACTAGTTTATGGGCCCAAACTATTTGTTTAAAAAAAATAGTGTACAATTAATATTAAAATATAACCGTTAGATTTTATGGACATTTTGAGTTTAAAAAGGTTAAAATCATGAGTACAAATCTGGAAGAAAAAAACACACAAATACAGTTGTTCATTCAATTTTAGCAAGATTTTACTTTTGGTAAAGTATCAAACTGGACAGTAGACATGTCAAAGTGAACCTGTCATCACTTGAAATATCAAACAAAAAAGCAATATTTTTAATTAATTATAAATGATAAGTTAAGTTAATAGTGTGTTTAGAATGATTTGTACTTTATATACAAACTTGTGTGTTTGTGTTTAGTTATGGCTAAACAATTTAAATGCATGGCAAAATTTATAAAATAAAAATGTATTATTCATGTTTGTTACATTAAATTCAATACTTTAATGAATAATGCTTTACTAGTTCCGTAACCACCCCAAAATTGTTTCTATTTTTTTGATGCCTACCTATTGTCATTAGTCATCACATTATTTTCAGTATGGATTACATTTGGAGAAATTGATAAGAATGAATATAAAAAATAAATATTACTCTTTTCTTTTACAGGAAGTTAACAAGTAGGTAGAATCACTGTCTCCAAGAAAAAGGAAAGAGATTTCAGGTATTTCAGAGAAAATGATAAACTGTAGCTCATTTCCAAAGTTTCACATCCCCAACCAACTCCCTCTCTCTCTCTTCTCAGTTGTACACAACTCTGAGGGGGCTGAGACCTTTCACGGCAGAAACTACCTGACCACCAGTTACGAGTTGCCTTTAAATGTCAAGGTCATCTCAAAGTTATTTGCAAGTAAACCTCATTCTTAAGCTTTTGAAGTGTTTCTTGAATAATGAAAATATTTTGTTAATATTCTAAAATTCACACACATGGCCATTTCTGTTGTTTACTTCATGAATCATTATGTTCAATTAAATTCTTGTTAATGTGTAGGCTAGCGGAAGACTTTAGAGATTGTTGAGCACATATGCGAGGAACATGACATTCCTTAGTTATTTTTTTTTTAAGTACGCAAATAGTGAGTACCTATAAACGAAAATTGCTACTAATTTAGATAAAATCTTAAATATTTTACTAAAAATAAAATAAAATGAAATCTATAAAAAATTGCTTGTCTATACAGATTACGTGAAGAATTAATTTATGAGTAAAATTATTACCATCAAAGTTGTATTATTTTCACGATTGGCTAAAGGCGCTTTCAAAATCGGAATCATATTATTTCTAGTAATTCACATGGCAAGATTTAAATGGCTTCATAAAATCAAAAGTTTCCTTGTTGATTTGTAAAACAGAAAAACTACACTTTTGTAACACTGGACTTCTCAAACCTATAAACATACCCGCCGAATTAACTTAAACTCGAATTTTTATATAACGTTGTTCTTGTTCTTGTATGTCTGTTAACTCTTGTGTTTTGTTAATTTGTATCTTGTGTGTGAAATATTAGTAAAACACCATGTAGGGAAATTCCAATGATTTTAAAGCAAATGAATGGTTTTTTTTAACTACTCACTCAGGCTGTACACATAAAGTGTGTTTAATGCAAAGGTAAAGCAAATATAACATTTATATGTCTGCAATAAGCTACACATATTAGTGTTAAGAGAAAATAAATGTAATATTTAGTTTGATGTTAGATAAATATACTCAATGTAAACATTATTTTTAATCAAAATTAAATAGAAAAGTATTCAAACTTCGATTCGGCTTCAAGAATATTTCCCATATTCGACTAGACTTTGCTTCGAACCAAAAAAGTGGACTTCGCTCACCCCTATTAAAAGGGGTATGCAAAGTCCACTTTTCCAATTCAAATCAAAGCCAAATCAAAGTTTTAAGTTTGAAAAAAAAATAAATTAGATTGCACATATTTAAATAACTAGACACTAAATATGATGTACAAAAAAATTCCAATAGGAAAATGTAGCAATTTTTGGCCTAAGCTTATAATCAAGTTATTATTACAACATAAAAATATTACACTACTGAAGATATTTGTTATGTGGACATTAATTTGTAATTTACATAAGAGCAGAAAAATTGAATATGAAGGTGTATTATGTATAATGTTTTATTGGCGAAGCTTTGTAGATGATGAAGTTAATTTTAGCCAAGCAGAGTCTAAATTGACAAATATTCTAAGTAAAGTCTAAGTTTTTGAATCTCTATACACCTCTATTGATTAGATACTTGACATTAATGTGCAAAAACTATATTAAATATACTTCTAAAAAAAACCTTTAAATTAATAACTAGATCTCGAGGTGTTAATGGAGTAAATTTAACATTCTGTCAAATTCTACAATAGTGCTTATACCAATAACCTGTAAATTAAATGTGTGCATGATCACCTGCTCTCCTGCTCTCGCACCACCTGCTGGTAGCTAGGGCTGCTGGCACGAAACCTCTTGTTTGGTGGGCTCTGCCCTGTAAACTCTCTCTTGCGGGATGTCCTTAGGTGGGTCGCCAGCACACCCACCAGTCCGTCTTGCACCATGAGCTCAAGGCTGGGCTCGTCATACAGGAAGTGCACCAAAGCGGCCAAAACCCCCCCGTGAAGGGAACGGCGCAAGGCACACAGTAGCAGCGCCAAACCTCCTTCTTCCCGAACCCGGGCCCTGTTAACTGACTCCCTGCACAGCTGATAAAGTGCCTCCAACAGGGATTGGTGCCATGGATCAACATGGCTACATTCACTCCCACTACCTGCATAGACACACACAGTTTGTTACATCAATCACATAGTAATGTGTGTACTGCATAGTTGGTGTGCGAAGCTTATAAACTTCCACTTGGCTTGGAAATAATTATCAGCTCCAACTTCACTTCAAAAAAATATTCCAGCATCAACAATTATGAAGATTTTTTTTTGTTTTATTTTTTAGCAACACGTTTTACTATCCATTCAGGTTATAAGCATACAAAGCTTTGCTAATAAATATATTAGCTAAAATAATCGATTTATAAATTATTACCACCCTGAGCTATTATTAACATAACAAATTAATATTCATATGCAAAAATCTGAAGTAATTTGATTTCATAATGCGATAGTAACCTGATTTATCAACTTGGATTGAAATATTACAAACAATTGTGAAATAAAATATTTTCTAGGTGAGTTCAATGCATAATGCATAAGCACAATGTAATTAGTTTTAGGCATAAAACACATAAAAAGATTCAAACTTTGATTCCCTTTAAAGACTATTTTATAATTTCATTTAGAGTTTGCTTCAAATTAATAACCATTAATGCACTTCAGTGTCAAAGCACTCTTAGGAGCATGGATAAGGAGGGTTGATGGCACAAACCTAACAGGAGGTTTATAAACTAAGAGTAGTCTTTCGAACATCGCGATTCAAAACCAAACTAAAGTTAAGTATAATAGTATATTGCAACTTGTTTAGTATCTATTATTATGGTCGTTGTAAGATCAAGGCTTGAGAATGTTGTGAGCTGATTATAACAGGAGCTCAAGAGGACGGAATACATGATTTACTCTGAATGCCATTAGACCCCAATGTGAACTACTATTATGGTATTTGTAAGATAGAAGTTTGAGTGTTGTAAGCTAGATTGTAACCTGAGCTCAAGAGCACAGAGAACATTATTTACTCTGAATGCCATTAGACCCCAATGTGAACTACTATTATGGTATTTGTAAGATAGAAGTTTGAGTGTTCTAAGCTGATTGTAGCCTGAGCTAAAGAGCACAGAGAACATTATTTACTCTGATTACCGTTAGACCCCTATGTGAACTATTAATCGGCAGCTTTAGCCTCGCTTGGGAAATACATAGCTTTGTCCCGATTGGTTCGTGGGAGGGAAAACCTAAGATGGTGGCAGACTAAGAACAGAGTAGCTCTGGACAGTCGGTAGTTGTTGCTAGGAATGCTCCACGTGAATTATGAATCAAGTTGGAAGAAGAATCGCAGAAATGAACCAAGAACTCTGGAGAATGAGTGAGTTGCTCAGGAGCAGACAAACTTGGACCCTATCTGACCTTCGACAGCCACACCTACCTACCCTATCTTCTATCCAACCTATTCAATATTGTAATTTGACTCAATATTTAAAATTAACCAGTAATCTAACGGTCTAAACGGTTATAGATTCCAACTCCGCTGTTCCGAGTCCAAGCTTCCAACATCGGAAGGGGCCTCCTGACACCAACTTAGGAAAATATGGAGCAGGGTCGATGCGATAATGTAATAATATGTGGTGAAGTTTATTATTATGCTATGATAAACTCATTATTACATACTAAGTAATATATTGCTCAGTGTGTGAGATGATGTTACCTTGGTTGATGGTCTCCTCTTGCGCTTTACACCACTTGCAGAGTGAGTCATCCTGTATAGAGGAGTCAGGTCCTGAACAATAGATAGTTAACAAGACAAGATATACTACACATTATAAAATATTCATTAGCTGAGAATATATAGGTCCTCTATTTCCAAGCATCAACAACATCCAAAGATAATGAGTTCAGAGTAATATTAAACTTACTTACACTATAGGATTAAGAGCTCGAAAGTTCAGTGCTGTACTTACAAAAGTACACCCCCTATCTCTATCTTGATCTAGTTCTAGCCAGTCCACTTCATTACACCCTATCCCTATCTTGATCTATTTCTATCCAGTCCACCTCATTACAGCCTATCCCTATCTTGATCTAGTTCTATCCAATCCACCTCACTACACCCTATCTCTTTCAGGTTCTTTCTAAGGTTATCCTCTCATCTACATCTCGGTCTTCACATTGTTCTCTTCTCATTGGGTTTGCCAGTCAATACTTTGAAAGCGGTTCTAGTTTCTTACAATTACACTGAATGTCCTGCCCACTGCTATTTGTGAGATTTGATTAACTGTCTGGTGATGAGTACAGGGTATGTAACTATTTATATACAAGAGCTAGTACTGTCATAAACCTAGTTAGAGAAATAGGAAGGAAGCAGCTGAAAACATAATGGACGTAGTAGAGGCTACGCTTATTAAAAACCTGCCCAATCCAATTTACAGCAAAATTATGGTGGAGGTTTTTACAGCTCAACCTCCTTCATTTCCAACCAATAGATGAAGTGCTTTAAGTTACTGATAGCTATTATTTGTTACAGATTATATCGATGAAAATATTATCAAATATACTGTAGTTAGATTATATTTTATACGTGAAATAAGAAACTCCACCCAACATTCCATTACTTTGGTTAATCTCCGCAACAATCAAGGCTACAACACCGGCCTGGCCCAGAAAAGGTCTGAACAATGGAACGTGGCACAAGTTGACAAGACTTTGTAGAGCTTCTGACTTTACATGGTCTACGCTAGCGATCCGGACTAGCTGCGCGAAGCCTGATCCCTCACCATACACCTGATAACACAATACACAAACTGATGAGTACACAAGACAATATGACAGCAGTTGGTTGACGGCATGGACCCAATTGAATATGAACTTCTTGCCTAGTGCCATGGTTTGTCAACAAAAATAACTATCTCGCTTGTTTTTTTAGTTAGTATTCAACATTAGAACATAAGAACTATGTTCACATAATATGACATATTAAAAAAAACAATAAAGAACTTTTGAAAAGTGTTTTGCAAGCAAAGATGGTAACTATACTTTTATTTAACATTCATCATAAATTAACCTTTCTTAAGTATAGCTATAACAACAGCTTTATTCATACAACTACACAATAAACAATTAGTGTAAATACACAAAGTTATTTTTTAATTCCCATAAATAAATCTGTAAAGAACAAGTGGTAATAAATTCTGAATGATATGGTAAGAAGAAGTTGTTTTATAGTTTTACATATCAGTAATAAAATATATTTATTTATCATTTTTATAACTAATAATTGCTGTCTATTATATAATTTAAATAATCTTCAATTTACAATCACAACTAAACTGTACTTGTTAATCTATATAATTAGTACATAGTTCTCAGCTCAATGGTTGAAACCAAACAATTAAGTCCAGTCAAAGAATATGACAATGTCGTAGTCGGGGGGAAATTGTATGAACAAAGTATAGTATATGGCTTTATTTATGGTTCAAACATTATCAAAATTAAGGTAGAAGTACAAGTTAGGGGGTTGGGTTACCACAAAAAGCACTTCAGAGAGCTTCTAGAGATGTTTAATATTTAGAATATTTCCTAGCCTACAGCAGTTAGGGGGTTATGTTGC
>CABFWB010004127.1:0-65188 GCA_902151455.1 Timema bartmani
ATATTTCTTTATTTTATATTTCACAGCGACCTTTTATTTACCTCTTTTTAAGCATTTTACATGTCTCTTCATCAAGTATGTTGCATGAGGCACCTGAGTCTATCATAAGTTTTTAGTTTTAACTCCCCCACGTTTAACTGTTATTTTGTCATCCTCACTATTTTTACAGTTAACCTTAAAGGCACACTCTTCCTCAATGATTTCATTGTCTTTTAAGTTATATTTTTTAATCTTCTTTTTTTTCCCTTGCGTTCTCCCTCATACTTGTTCCTGTGTTTATTTTTATAAAATCTGGCATAATGACCCTTTATATTACATTTTTGACAAGTTTTGTTTCTGGCGGGGCAATCTTCCTGCCAGGCCAAATGGTTTGTAGATCCACAACTATAACAAGTTTGTTTCATTGCAACATCCGCAACTGATTCTCTTACTTATGTTGCTGGTGAACACTCCATGGCTGGTGTTTTGATTTCTCTAACGTACGGGCTAGTTATGAAACTGTTGTTAATGTCAATGTATGTAAGTCTAGTCAGATATTGTCCTAACGTTTCTTCTACCTCTTGAACCCTATTTCTAAGCGTATGACGTTCAAAGGTGTAAATACTTGAAGGCAAAAAGTGAGCATTTAGAATCTCCCTGCATTCTTTATATGCAGCTTCATTGTCCAAAGACTTGTTCTTCGTAAATCATATATTTTGAACAGCTTCACCCACGCAACGAAGCAACTGAGCCTTCTTTTTCTCATCTTCTCATATGTCTTTGCCCACCAAGAATATTTTAAACGAACGTAACCATCCTTCCCAGCTATGGGTCGCTATCATTGATCTCTATAATATAACTGGATGGACATACACATACACTTTGCCAAGGACCAAAGCGTGAAGTTCAAGTTTATCGTCTGCTATACTGTAGAGGAACAGATTTAACGGTTTCTTTCAATGTTTTTATGAGAAAATATGTCTCTGATAAATAAAAGTGTTATTGTTTGAAAATAGTGAAGTTTTGAACCTCACTTTCTTGAAGAAACGTTTACGTTAAAGGATATACAATTCAGTTTTACATGTAATACTGTACAAATACGAATAAAATCTTTAACATATTTAAATATGTAGTTATCATCAATGTTGCATACAGTCTGACAGGACTACACTTATATTTAAAGTTGGTTATTAGTTTGTATATTGGTTTCAGAAACCATATTATATTGAAAATTTTATAGATATAATGAATAAGGTATCTTAAAACTTGATTACATTTGCTTAAATGACAAACTTTATGTAGCTACAATGCATTCAAACTATCATTTAGGTTATAGGCTTGTAAAAAGTATTATAATATTAAATTTTTTTTTAAGTTGGCTCATATCATTTATATTGTTTACAGAAAAAATATTATGTTGAAAGTTTGATAACTATAATGAAAAAGGTAGCAAAAAACTGTATTACATTTGTTTGAATTACATACTTTCTGTAGAAGTCTTACGTTAAAATGATAATTTAGATTATAGACTTGTAGGAAATACGGTATCTACTAAATCCTGATTTTAGCAATAATCCCAATTTGTAAGGCTTTATTTCGTACCAGAATACCATCATATATATAATATTTTGGTAGAATAAACGACCATTTAGAACGGAAATAAAAATTTCCTTCTGGAAGGTATTTTATCCTAACTAAACTCAACTATAGGGTAGGATTCTGGTACGAGATAAAGCCTTACAAGCGAGTTTCCTTAAAAAAAATCGTATATATATTAGGCTACATCAACTTATTCAAAGAAAAAACAAAACAGTTTCAAACTTTGTTATGCTCTTCAAAGCTTTTACTAACATATGTACTTCATTTAACTAATCACACATTGATATATCTCATGTATAAATGCCACATTGTCTTGTATGGGTGTAAGAGAGAAAGAAATAACCGAAAGTTTCTTTCTTTCTTACACAATGGTATGCAGACGACAGCTCGAAAATTTCAGCCACAGATGTCCATCCAGCTATGTAATAGAGATCAATGGTCACTATGGATTCTTCACCCCTTGGGTCAAAACATTTTAAGTTATCAACCAAATTTTTTCCTTTAGCCTATGTATATAAGTATTTCTGAATTAAACACGCACTTAAATTGATATATTTAACTCTTTTGTTTTGTCCTCGTTGCCAGTGTAATATTCTACTCCCATATTGGATACTTTAATCCTAGTTTAGTCACAGGACATATATCTCAATGTCAGCAACTACAGTTTGAACACTACACCCCACTTGGCTGAATACATATTTACATTAAAGGCTATACAATTAAGTTTTAAAGGTAATACCGTACAAATACGAATAAAATCGTTAATATATTAAAAGATGTAGTTATCGCCCATGTTGTTTACATTCTGCCTAGATTACAATATATTTAAAATATGTTATTAACTTCTATATTTATGGTATTTGAGAATAAGAAGAAAAAGAAATCGGGTGTCTACTGGCAGAAGTTGGCAGCCTGACGCAACCGAAATGACGGAGAGAGGAGAACAGAGGAAATCTGTGTCTTGTAATGGCCAAGCTTATGGGTGTTAAGCTTTTATTTAACTGGAGGATTATCCATATATAAATGTTGCATCTTGTGGAGGATAGAACAGAAAGCTATATAACTATAATGAAAAAGATAGCTTAAAATTTAATTAAGTTTGTTTGAATTACAAACTTTGTGTTGTAGTTTTACATTTAAACTATCATTTAGGTTATAGTTTTTTTTTATGAAATATTACTATATTAGCCTACTTCAACTTTTTAAACAAACAAGTCACGAGTGTTGAATTTAATTATGCCCTTCAAACCTTTTATTGACACATTTATTTCAGTTAGTTAATCATACATTGATGTATTTTATATATTCATACAAACTAGCTTATGATGTCAAAATGCCACATCCCCTTGTATGTGTGTAGGAGAGTAAGAAATACCCGAAAGTTTCCTTCTCTCTTACACAATGGTGTGCAGAAAACGTGGGACGGCTCGAAAATTTTAGCCACAGATTCCCAGCCAGTTGTATTATATGGTCTAAATGCACCTATTTAGTAATGTTCAACAAGGAATGAATATGAGCTTAACACGTGCCAACAAAAGAGAAATATGGTTGTCTTGACTAAGGTGAATAATTTATTAAATAAGTAACTCAATATTAAGTTAAGATTGATTTTAATAAATAAAGGGATAGGGGATCGAGATCATTACATTCTACCAGGCATTAGGACTAATAGTTTATTTTAAGGATGAAGGATGAACAAAAAATTGCATTGAAAATTAAAATATTTGGAAATGTTTGACTAAATTAGTTCAAAAGGTTTATGTGTGTTATATACTTAAAAAAATAATTAGTCTTATCGGAGAATTGAGAGTGAGATAATATATTCCAGGGGTTCTCAATAGGCGGCCCGTGGGCCAGAGGTGGCCTGCGAAGAATGTTAGTCCAGCTCGTGGTAAATAATTCATCGGAAAATTAAATTTTTCAGATTTATAATTATATACAGTATATATAACCCAACAACACTGTTTTACACTGTACGTCTGACAGCCCTGTACTAGGTGGGACGGGATAAAGGAGGGTGAAGGTCATTACGGGAGGGCGAAGGTCATTTACCTAATATGGACCAAAAAGAATTACAATTTGAACTAATTTATGTTCAAAGCTCAGAAGAGTTGAAAAGTAACTTTACGGGCGAGTCAATGTGTAATTTTTGGGTTAAATTCATCACTATCTATCCAAATTGAAATAAACTCACCATTATCATTTTAAATACATTTGCGTTTACCTAAAAAATGTGAATCAAGATTCTCTAACATGAACAATATTAAAAATTATTACAAGAACAAATTAACAGATTTTCATGTTGAAAACGCCCTTAGACTAGCGCACATCCTTAACTCCAAATTTTAAACAAATTGTTGAAGGAAATCGCCCTCATTATTTCCATAGATTTCTTGGTAACTAAAGTAAAGTTTGTTTTATAATTATTTAGATTTTATAAATCCTAAAATAAAAATAGCGTTCATAATAAATAATGAGGTACTTAGTTTACATTTTGGAAACATTATGTAAAATTTTCAAATTAATTTTTCACACCCTCTGGCCCAGACCATGAATATATATATATATATGTGGCCAGCACTGAGAAGTAATTGAAAGCCACTAATATATTATAAATAAGGCTGATTAGCTTATACATTGTACAGTGAGAATGATTGAATTAATTAAATCGAGACTAGCTATATGAGTAAATGAAAGTATTGAAGCAGCTGAGAGTGGATTATTTCGTGGCATGGATCTTACTGACGAGCCTTGACACCAATCTTTAAATCAGTTGCAATTCTGTTTAGCAGCATTTAAAATTTAATAGTTAGGTGTTTCACAACCATATCAAGTCATGAAAGGAAAGAAAGACAGTGTCGTTTGTCAAAGAGAATATTCAAACTTTTTACAGAATTTGACATACTGAACTTGAGCTTGGGTCCGAATAATATGGAAATGACAAATGTTGAGGCCTTTATAAAAAAAATTAAGTAGTAGCCGCTTCAGAACACAACTGAAAATAAAAGTTTTGAATGGATTTCTAGACAACGCTGAATCAAAGTCCCTTAAACATTATGGCAGCTTGCTTAAAATCCCTTTCTTGTAGTTCTTCTGAGTGTGGACGTGGTTTTAATGTTACGATCTTAATAATTACACCACGATGTTTTGCTACTTTTATAATTAATCATGTTACATAAATCAATGTTCACCAAACTAAACGATCCACCTTTGAAGCAATGGGGCCCACTACTGTACTCTCAGACCTTGTTGCTGTATTGTCAGTTGACTGTGGAAACAAAATCGCGTCATATCATGTTCCTGAGCAAAAGAGAAATAGGCAGGGGTGGCCCCAGAGCTTTGTGCGCCCTAGGCGAGACTTAAAATGTGCCCCCCAGTCGTATTCTGTGTTTAGCAACAATTTGCAATAATGGATCAAATATTGTGGCAGAGTAAATATTATCTCATTTTAATGCACGCTATCGAACCCGTCTTTAAATCAATATGTATTAATTTGGCACAGAATCTTTAGAAAATAGGGCAGTTTGTATCAAGAATGATAAATATATAAATATTTTAGTGTTCAGTTAAATTAAACCATTACCCATATATATATATTTTTGAAATTGTTGATTTTATTTATTATTGAGACATTACATTTTATTTAACAACAATGATTATTGTTTATCTGAATACTTTCCATAGATACAGAGTCTAGTAAGCACCATTTTTTATGATTCTTAGCTTAATTCGTGTAATGTTCGGTAAAAATGAACCGTCCACAACATGGCGATTAAATTTGGTAATAACGTAGGTATTTTATATATCTATCTTTTTATTTTAAAAAGCGCTCTAGTTCAATACAGTATTAAGTTAAAATAGATTTATTCTTAAAAGAAAAATTTTTAACAAATTAAAAGTATATAAATTTGTTTGCCTGGCCAAACTGTATTCAATCATTAAACCAAAGAATGGGAGAAAGACAATAATTTGAGTAGGAATAAAACAACACCTTCATTTATGTCATCAGTCGTGTTCGCGATGGCTCTAAAAATACTTGTGACTTGGAGTTATGCGTGTTTTTGATAGATGTTTCTTTCTCTTCCAAAAGCTATTCTGTGTTTTATGAAGCTCTTTATATATTATGATTGTTACAATGACAGCAATGCTAGTGTCAGCAGTAGATCTGTCAAATATATTTTCTGTGTTTCTTGTTTTGGTATGCTTCTGTGGCATGGTCCTTTTTATTATGAGGTGAGTCTTGATTTTATCATAATGTGAGATTAATTTTTGATGTCATTTATTTTAATATATTTTTTAATTTACTTAATACAGGATTCAAAGTTATAACATTTCTAGTTAGGCCTATACATAATAATAGAGAATAGTTAAGTTTATATTTTCCTTTGCTTCTTTTGAGCTTAAATTTAAAATAAAACATCCCCATAGTAGGTATATACATACAAAGCTGTTTGACACATGCTGTACTTGCTATTTTTAAGTTTTGCAGTTGTTAAACAATACGGGCCCTATAATAATTATCTCTAGCTTAAAGCTAAGTTATACGTAGCTACAAATTTTAAGTGACCGTTAGTTTACCACATAATGCCTAATATTTACAATACAGTAGCTAGAATGTTTTAAAATATTTATATATGGAAAGATTTCAGTTTAAAGAAGGCCCTTCAGTAGGATTGTTAGCATTGTGTGCCACCTGATTTTTTTTTTTTTTGCCGGGAAAAGGTGTGCTTAAAATCATGTTCGTATGAACATAGGTACAGTAGTAGTATAATATCTCATTTAATTTATTCCAAGGAAAAATTTATGATATCTGAGCACTCTGAATTGTTTAAAATAACAGTTAAACTGGTACAAGCTAAATTTATTTTCCCCTTGAAGTGTATGACTTAAAGGTTTCCCACTTCTAAAAATATATTGCCAGGGTGTAAACATTACTAACCAACTTTAAAAAAGTTAATGTTGTTTTAAATAAAATGTCTTAACATGTTCACAATTTATGTTAATGATTATAAACCTAAACCTTTCGAAAACAACAACTTAATAATATTTTCCCCATAGGCACTTATACTTCTGCCAGATGGTTTTGCTTAGTAACATAACAAATAAATACAAACATATTGGTTGATGGTCGCATGGTCTAGTGCAGGCGTGTATAACTCATTTGCTCATAAGGGCAACAGTGAAAATTAAAAATACTGAGGGGGCCACATTTTAAAAAATTATAAATTGTCATTAGTTCATTACTATCTTAGTTAAAAAGTATTACTAGCTAGTATCTTTATTTTTGAAAAAAGAAAGAAAAATAGGACTCTTTACTAAATAATAGGACTAACCCATTTTTTTAAACAAAAAATTGAAACTTTTTGCAACAAAGATGTGTGTATTGAGCTTTAAATTTTGTTTGAAAGTCACAAAACAAATTACAAATGTGTGTTTATAAGCTAATATCTCTTGTGTGTTTGGTTCAGCCGTCTGCGTAAAATCATGTAAGTTTGACATGCTTAGTCTAGCGGATTGCACTTGTGTTAGGCTGATTGACAGAAATTGGGGGATAAGTATTTTAATCCAAGTTGGATGTACTGAGGATATTTTTCCTTTCTAAATGGTTTCCCATGTTCAATTTACACAAATGCTGGTGACTTTTCTCAAAAATTCTACCTTTTTGAATCATACCACATTACATGTATATACACAGTTATGTGTATAACCTAAATGGCTAGTAGGTACTAAGATGTTCTGGAAGAAAATAAAAAATAAAAACACAGCTTGTGAATGTAAATTTATGTTGCATTATTGGCCTTGCTTGGTCTTAACTTCAACAAATAAGTAATCAAATAAGTTACTCAAGTTACATAAAAACACACACAAGTTTTTAAACTTATTGTAGCCCCTAAAATATTTCTTTGCAAAGTTTCAATTCGAAGTGACATAAGGCAACATATAAAAAATGTTAAAATCTGACCTTTGCTAACATACAATCTCTATGCAACCCAAGCTAACCTTCACTAGATAGACAAACTATATTTTAGTAATAAGTAAGACAGGTCTATAAAAACACTACAGTGACAAAGAGAATACAAAAAAAAAGTTAAGTTAGGGCCGAGTTGAAATTATTGTTGCATTATTGTAATAAAAACAGAGAGAGAAAGGAAAATGCCCTTGAAATAATTATGGTTTCCTTTAAAATAATAAAGAGATCTTAGGCATCCTCAAAAAATAATAACTTTAATAAAAAAGAACTTAAATGAACAAAACATTTTTTTTTAAATAAATAGTTGTAAATGTAAAAAGGTATAGCAACTTCCAGTAAAAATAATAGTAGTTGTACGTAAGTTAATATGATTTCCTATATTGGTCAAATTTCAGTTTTGGGAAACAATCCTTCCTTTAAACTTTATCACTTGATCATGTTCACTGTTTTAAAAATATTGATAGTCTTACATAAAATTAGTTTTAAAGGTGTAAAAAACTATATAAAACCCACATTACATATTAAAACAGTAAAAAGGCCTATAGACAAGAGGAACTAGGGCCACTAGATGAGTTTTAAATGTACATATCATAAGAACACTAAAATTAATATTTCCTTCAATTAAAGAAATAATATTCTGAATTAATTTACGCAGGTAAAATACTTAGGACTAATTAAGGATTCAACCTTTAGCTAGAAACTTCACACACGGTAAAGTAAAATTGCTAATAAAATTTCACCTATAGGCTGTATTGGAAAAAAAAGTTTTATAAACTACCTTCAAACACCTTAAGGCTGATTTACTTTTTACTTGTTCACTTAATATTAATCACGGGTGTGTGCTTATTTTAGACTCTCCGTGGTTTTTCAAGACAGAGCTGCTATAAAATGTGTACCTCTCCACACGCCAACACAAGAAAATGTTATGTAAAAACAAATATATCATCATTAGAAAACAAAATTGTGACGTATGCTATAATGATTTTTAACTAGCAATAATAATTTAACAATTAGCTCAATAAATCTTAGAAAAACCAATAACACAGCTTGTTCCACCTGAAATATCAATAACTTGCTGACTCACTTCTTTGGCTGTATGGTCTAATTAAGGCGTCACTCTCTTAATAGGCTAGAATGCCGATGATGAGATTGTGGCGTGAATCCCGGTTAGGTGTACTGAGGGTGATTTATCCAAAATGGTTTTCTATTCCCCTTTTATGCAAATGTGGGTACACTTCTTATCAAATTTAACCTTACTCATACAATACATAACCCACCAAACTGATTATTAAATAGGTGTATTACCGAACAGATAGTAAGACACGGTGCTAACAAAATTGTTTAGCACTCATTACTGTAACAGTTTGCTCCTAAACAAGATGCCAAATTTTTTTAAAAGTTTATGATATCATTTTAAAATAAGGTTAAAAAATAAACTAAAGAAACAAGTTTAGAACTATATAACTGAATAATTTTGTCTTGCTATTTGCAAAGTAGATATTTATTTAATTACTTTTCATAATATTAACTGCTTGACCCCTTTCATTATTAGTTTTGATGTCATTTTACAATTATGTAAAGTAAGGCCCTTTCTGAATATAAATTTTCTCATGATTTTTATTTGATTTTTCACTTCTAGTATTTCTTATTAGATAATTAAATAGGCTACTTAATACTGGTAGCTATTATTGTAACAGTGACACCAACATATCAAACTAATATAAAAATTAATCACTTAGCTAATTTTTTAAATTTTAGTTATTTCTCCACCTCACCTTATTTAGAAATTTGGTTTTTCCTCAATTTTTTGCCCATAGACCTACATTTATAATAATTTGTAACTTTTTTGTAAGGAGCCTTGACAAATTGAACTGAACAAGCTTGACTTTTATTCTATTTCTTAAAATTAAAACTGTTTAAAAAAATTAATTAACACTCAACATTTTCATAGTTCTATTTTGTATTTGTTGTTTTTAAATACTAATAACCTTGGTTTAGTGAAACTTTCTGGAAATGTTTATTAAAGGTTAGATAATGAAAATACTTTAAAAGTTTGGAAATTTTTTTACTATTTCCTAAAATATTAATGATGTTTTAATTTTGACTCTTACATCGTTGCCCATTATTTGGCTATCTATAACAGTCCACAACAATGGTTTTTAATGAAGTTAAATTTGATCTAACTTCTTTCTACTAAATTTTACAAAGTACAAATTTACAGACAGAAAGAAAGACTGTGCACACACAAATCTGCTTATGTTCACCTATATATCTAGTAGACTATGGACTATGGGCTATGGGCCTTATGGAAACCACGTAAGTAGGTAGACAAGGCCTAACACTTGTTGTTTACTCATGGCAGGAACATTATGGTGTTTCGACTTCATGGAGATGACATTGTGTTTGGAGGCCCAATCCGTCCTCTGAAGCCACACATTCCTCAGATGAAGATGATGAAGGTCCACATACCATTTACTTTCAAACTTCAGGAGACCTCTAAGTCCTCTTACGCTGGTGAGTTTACCCTTACATCAATATGGGTGGAGGGGTAGAAGGTTCATCCGGAAACAATAATTTATTATTATTATTAGCACCGCGCCTCACTACCCGTTCGGGTTATATGCACTTAAAAATGTGTAATGGTAGGGTGATTGTGAGATGAAATGGAGGACTTACAGTTTAATGTGGAATCGGAACCACGGTGGAGGCCTGGCACTCCACACATTCACAAGTTGTGATTAATACACGTCTTGTCAGAGGTGAAGGAAGGGTTTGGCAATCAGAAATAATAATTTAAAACCCTTTGATGATTTAGTTCAACCACTTTTCATGTACGCCTATGTATAATGTGAACCTAATAGAGTAAATCGGGGTTTAATATAATTACAATTAAAATATCAGAAGCTTCATCATTTTATTTTACATTCTTTGAGTCATTTCTTCTTATGTTGTTTACAGTGTTGTGGATAGAACTTTCTTTCCGACTTATTTTTACACAAAGGAATTCAGGACATTGAAATATATATACCTATATATTGTTTTTGAAAATTGTTTACAAACCTTAAGTTGTTGTTTTTAAATAGCCTACAATTTAGATTTAACATTCTAAGATCATTAAGGAATATAGGCCTACTTTGTGTATCAGTGACTTAATATATTTTTTTTGTCTTATTATTTAGGTAAAATTTTTAAATAATAAATATAAATAATTTTCACACTTTGAATTGATATGTTGAATGTGTAGAAAATCCAAACTGGTGGGCGTGCAGACTAAATGTGAGGCTCATCTAATCTGACATGCCAGGGGTAGGTAGAATTAGGGTTTAAATCTCGGATGGGTGTATAGAGGCCTGGCACTCCACACATTCACAAGTTGTGATTAATACACGTCTTGTCAGAGGTGAAGGAAGGGTTTGGCAATCAGAAATAATAATTTAAAACCCTTTGATGATTTAGTTCAACCACTTTTCATGTACGCCTATGTATAATGTGAACCTAATAGAGTAAATCGGGGTTTAATATAATTACAATTAAAATATCAGAAGCTTCATCATTTTATTTTACATTCTTTGAGTCATTTCTTCTTATGTTGTTTACAGTGTTGTGGATAGAACTTTCTTTCCGACTTATTTTTACACAAAGGAATTCAGGACATTGAAATATATATACCTATATATTGTTTTTGAAAATTGTTTACAAACCTTAAGTTGTTGTTTTTAAATAGCCTACAATTTAGATTTAACATTCTAAGATCATTAAGGAATATAGGCCTACTTTGTGTATCAGTGACTTAATATATTTTTTTTGTCTTATTATTTAGGTAAAATTTTTAAATAATAAATATAAATAATTTTCACACTTTGAATTGATATGTTGAATGTGTAGAAAATCCAAACTGGTGGGCGTGCAGACTAAATGTGAGGCTCATCTAATCTGACATGCCAGGGGTAGGTAGAATTAGGGTTTAAATCTCGGATGGGTGTATCAAGGTGATTTTTCCTAAATGGTTTTCCACTTCATTTCTATGAAAGTATGGATACATTTACTTTAAATTTTACCTTCCCTATCCTTGCTCAATCAGTGTGATTAAATGTACTTAGCCCTGATGGAGTAGTGAAAAAAGAATATAGAGAATTCATCAATTCTCTTTGATTTAATGGTGGAGAATTGATATATCAACCATCTCACAACGGCCTTTCATATTAAACGAGCACAGAAAAATATTGAATAAAACTGTGTTTCCTTAAAAATGTTCTTGAAAACTAGTAAAATAAAAATTATTTGAAAGTTCTAATAGAGATTTACAAAATATGTATGTCACACATTTTAAAAATAAGTTGATATATATATATAACAATTTTCATAAAGAGTATCCTTTTACCCCCCTTATACCGCCCACCCTAAAAAAAAATCCCACCTGATCACCAACATGTCTGTAGCAAAGAGGGGAGGAGACCTGATGAAAATCACACTAGATACTTTATGTTGACAACTTAGTCGGTAGCTTATTTCTCTATTCGATCCAAGGTTTGATTCCCTGTCTGGTCATCATTGGCGAAAATTGCATTTCCCTTTTCATAATGATGAATCCACAGCTGGAGAATGGATGTTTGGTCTGTTCTAGAATTAGTCTAGTATTGTAAGTTGTATGTTGATACACTTGGTTTGGAAAGTGCATGTTAGGTAACTCGTATAACAAATATTATGACACATAACTTTTGGCTGGTGAGTCAGTCATGTTTTTATCATCAAACATGTTCTATTTTATATTAGGTGTTGATTAAAAGTTCAGGCTAGCCATACACTCGTGTCAACATATTATTTACTTTATCAACATGCAAATTGGTTCACTCAACACACACTGCTGATTGCAATTCTACTAAAGCAGCAGCAACCACCGATAAAGTATCAGACATGTTGGTTTTAGTAAACATCTTTAACTCCTTTAGCTCAAAAAGAGTCTATACATTTAACTTTTCATAGGAAGAGCCTTATCCATTACTTAACAAAGCTACTGTGATAGCCACATTCACATTTTTACACGCGAACTCATGTGATCTGAAGCCACCATTTTTTATAGATATAATTAATACATATACCGTAAAATAACACAAGGAATATGGTAAAATATGGTCAGTGTCGACTGCAAAAAAAAATTTATATTCTATAAAAGGTTCTTCAAACCAGAATCTTACTGTAGGTATATGGGAGACAAAGTATCCAAAAGAGCAAATATATTTCTTAAAAATTTGCAGATTTGAGGCTCAAAACATTGTTTTTGGGCTTTGTCTTTATGTATAGAGCTGTACTAAGAACGGGTGAGGCCTTAAACCCCCTCTTCCCCCTTCAAAATTACTATTGATGAAATATATTTTGTATTCCTCCTCAATTCTTAGGGTGTGGTCATTTATTGGAGTTTTAAAAACTAGGTACAACACACCATTATTTAAAATAAACTTTAAATGGTTTGGATCAGAATTTTATGTTAATACAAATTATAGTCATATGTTGGGGTATTTCTAGGTCTGGCCTTGCAATTAGTAAACTTTTTCTAACTAACAGATCAGCAAAAGTATGTATTCCTTATAAATATAAAAGGTTTGTGATACACACCCAGCGTTTTCCATAAATTAGCAGATCTAGCTTCCAGGGTGAAAGCTAAACTTTAGTTCATAAATAATACATATTTACAAAAAAATGTTGACAACTTTTTGGGTGTTGACTTTTAAATTACAGTAATTTTGACCTATGTAAATTAGCTAATAGCTTCAGCCATCCTGTTCCTAATTGCAGTGGATGGACTAGGATTATTTTAAGGACCCCCGCCCACCACTCTAAGATCCCCTTTTTCCTCACCCCTTCATTTATGTCCTTGGTCACAATCATGTGATCTGTGGCTGCCACATTTAATAGATAGTATCAATACTGGTAAGATGGTATCAGTGATAGAGTTAAATATTTCACAATATTAGCAACAAAAGGATAAGTTCTTAGTCAACCTCGATAGTCTTGGGGTAAAGTGCTCACCTCAGGACTAGACCCAGCCAGCCAGGGTTGATAGATTTTTATTTAGTGATACAAATTTCTAACACAACTTCCTTCAGAGGGGAAGTAAGTTGTCGATAAGTTTTTACAATAAACTCGTTTCAAATATATTTTAGGGTCATCCATAACTTAATATTTTCATGGGGGTAAATACCATAACTAAAAAATTATAATGCCTAAGGAGCTGAACTTGTGAATGTTGACCTCATTCACCAACAACTAACAAATAAAATGTCATCTAATCATCAATGCTAGAAAGATAGAGGAGATACTCTTTGCTATATAGCTTATATTGAGGCCCCCCCCCCCTAAATTGTTTCCAACTGTCCCTCCAAGTAAACGCGAGCACATTTACTCCAATTCTACCATTCTCAACCCAACCCTATTAGAATAATTAAATGCTGGTAGCATGGATGGGTAGTATGTGATGTTAAATTTTTAAAAATAAGTATAATTACCACGGCTAAGAGAAACATGTGAGCGGAAAGGAAGATGTACCGGTAATATTTGCGTTGATCATTTGTTTTAGATGGTCTAGTGTCATTCGGATTGTCCTCCATTTGTTAACTAAACTAATGCAATTTAAAATGAATATACATTAATAGTCAGTTGCTCTAAAGTTTGTAAAGTCACATTATCGGGGCTAGTGATGGGTATTTCTCACTCATTCAGATTTTTTTTTCTTAACCTTTGGCTCTAGCTATACTTGCAAACTGGTCACATTTTAGCAGAAAATACCTACATTTTTGACATTATCCAATAACACGTGTATAAGAGCATTGACTATAGGGTGTATTATGTATCACTCAAATTTCAGCAAGCTTTTTTGGCTCCTATCAATGATTTTTAAAAGGTCTGTCCCAGAAAATGCCAAGAAAAAAAAACCAGTCGCTTTAGTTTAGTATTTATTTTGATTACTGCAGCTGTTACGGTCTGGAGCTGGCTGAATACAGCAGTAAGAATAACAGAGCGGGAGTCGATGACATAACGTTTACACAATACTCTTGTCTGGGGTAGTGAAGTGGAACACTCACTTTTACTGACCCTGAGGGGGCCTTTTATCTATAGTCGTATTCGCATAGGAACAACTTTATCTGGCAGTTCAAAAGTATACTCATTATACCCTCATGTGTTCAAATACCCCTGCTGTAGATTTTGATAGTACAAGAATATAGGGACTTTTTAGTAGTTATTTTGTAACATTTTAAACATTTGTATGTCCTCTAAAAGTTTTTTTATGGCAATCTTAATATAGTTCTTGGCAAATGTTCTCGGCATAGCCGCTTGACACATATTTATGTTTTAATTTAAGAAAATGATCAAATAATATTTCCACTCTTGTGGTTGAGTGGTCAAAGAGCCTAACTAGAGTCTAATTTTCATAGGAAGGGCCTTATTTATAGCTATATAAGTTACCACATCTACTTTCACCTATTCATACATAAAGTCATGTTATCTGCAGCTGCCACTTTGATAGAGATTATCAATACATATAAAATAACACTAATATTATAGTAAAATTTTTTATCAAATTTGTCGATAAAAAATGTCTGTACTGTATTTTCTAAAAGGTCACTTAACTATGAAAATTTAACTACAAATCTTTTGAAATGGGGCCTCAATCCTAGATGGATGTTTATGGAATAATTAACTTTTTGCGAAGACATGTGTACTCCTAATATTCAAATATTTAGAACTATGGTTAGGTGAATGCTGATTAGTGTGTATTCTATTGAATAAGTCTCCTAAACATGTCCAAACACATTCTCTATCCTTGGCAAGTTTTGTCAAATTTAATACTGCGCAAATTTTTTGTTGATAAATCTCCCCAAACCCTAGAGTAAAATAAAGATCATTTAAGATTAAATCATCAATGAATTTGTAATTTGCCAATCAACTGTACCAATATTTTCCATTCGAGGAACAACATTTGTTGAAATAATAACTTCGTTTGACCAGCTTTAGTAGTCGAATAGTCTAAGCCCCGAGGTGTCTCACTGATCAGAGTTATCAGAGTTCGAATCCCTGTTGGATCTACTGGGGTGTTTTTTCTAAATTATTTCCCACTCTCCTACCACGCAAATACTGTAAGATTGCCTCTAAAATGCTTCCTTCGTCATCCTTACCCAATTAGAGTAATCATAATTGCGTATAGCCTTTACAGTTGGTAAGACGCGGTGAGAAAAAAAACTCGTCTGCACCTTCCACTTTCAATATATTTTGTTTGCCTGAATGACGCCTGTGTCTGCGTGCCCATCTGTCACTTTCACAATAAATAGTCTCCCTCCATATATTCTAATCTCCTTGTCTCATACGTTTACGTGTTCAAAAATTGGTTGCGTCAGCCGTCAAGTCAAAGTAACTATCGCTAAAGTTAGTTATGTATAGTACCATCATTGCAAAACCTTAATACACTAGCATTATTAACAAACTAGTGATAACAATGCCATAATATGACTTCTCTAATTTATTATTATTAGCACCGCGTTCTGGTTATACGCACTTACGCTAATGTGTAATGTTAGGATGATTGTGAGATGAAATGGAGGACCTACAGTTTAACGTGGAATCCAAACCACGGTAGAGGCCTGGCATTCCTCACATTCACAAGTTGTGATTAATACACGTCTTGTCAGAGGTGAAGGAAGGGTTTGGGCAATCAAATAAATATGTGCCGGGAACGAGGATTGAATCCCGGACCCCCAGCACCAAAGTCTGACACCTTACCCCTAGACTGCTAGATCTATCCCTATATTGAGCTAGTTCTATCCAGTCCACCTCACTACAACCTATCTCTTTCAGGTCCATTCTAATGTTATCCTCCCATCTCCGTCAAAATCTTCTCAATGGTCACTTCCCATTGGGTTTGCCAGTCAGACCCTCAGCACGGTTCTAGAATCTCCAATTCGCGCTGCATGTCCTGCCCACCGTAATCTACGAGACTTAACTATCCTAACAATGTCTTGTGATTATTACAGGGTATGTAACTCATCATTATGTAACCTCATCCACTCCCCAGTAGCCTCATCCCTTTTTGGACTAAATATCTTCCTAAATACCTTGTTTTCGAATACCCTAAATTTGTTTTCGTCATGTAAGGTAAGATACCACATTTAACACCCATAAAGAACACTCGGTAAAATTATTGTTTTGACTGTATTATTTTCCTAATTCCCATTCTAATATCTTTATTGCTAGTTAAAATTGTTCCAAAACATTTAAACTCATTAAAACTGTTAACTGTTACTGGATGTTGTTCGAAGTAATCTCTAGATTATCATCCACAATCGGTGTTCTCCGTGTGATCCTGTACGTAGTCTTTTCAGCGTTCACTTCTAAATCTCCTTACTATTTTATAATAAAATGTCTACATTTCTTACAACTGCTTCCTTACTATTATCTAACAAAGCTAAATCACCTGTGTATCCTAATAGCTGCATTGTACTGTCTAATGTCAATCCATCCCTACTCTATTGTATCACCCTAGAAGCGTATGCTAAGGCTATTTAGAGTTTAACTACATTTTTTTTATTTAGCACCGCGTCTTACTACCCGTTCGGGCTAAACGCTTTTAACTACATTTATTGAGTAGAAATGATAAGTATTGAATTTAGAGGAAATTTACTCACATTTGCGTAGAGGGGAAAGTGGGAAATCATTTTGGGGGAAACCACCCTCAATACACGTGGTCAGGATTCAAACCCCGTCACGGGTAAATCAGACTAAAGCGAGCTCCGCGTAATGTCCACACACCCACCGATAAGAGGTCATATAAGAACTTGTTTTGATGGTTGGGTTAACAGAAACCCTGAGACCCCTCAAACTGGTCTATGGCTCTACCCAATGCTTCCTTTTCGACGAAAGCAGGAGAATAAAGACCTTAGTTACGTCATTCACTTCTATGAATCAAGGAGGCGAGGTAATCGACTTGTTTGGTTGGTCACCTTCGAAATGTTGCTCGATTCAACTGGAGCAATCCTATAAGCGCATAGCCATTTGGAGAACCTTTTAGAAGGGACAAAAAAAAAGTAGGGTAACCAAAATTGACCATAAATCTCTTTAAATAACAGGATTGTCTACTATCCGGGAGAACGGGAATTAGCCGGTTATTTGAAGAGGTTGGAGAAAAACGGGAATTTCATAAATTTTAAAAAACAAATCCGGGAAAATGTTGTTTCACTTTAAATATGAAATAGAATCACAAAACAATCTAAGCAGAGCGACATTTATTCACACCAGAGTAAAAATGTTCGAGAGCAATGAATTATTTTAAATACTCCGCGCCAATTATATATCGTGACAGCCATCTTGCAGCCAGGTCAGGCGCGGTAGTTAGTAAAAAAAAGTGTGTGTGTGGGGGGGGGCATACTTTTGAGTCGAGAATTTTAGAAAATCATAAGGAAATCAGGGAACAAGTTGGAATTTCATTGGTCAAGTTGAGTAGACACCACGAATAAATTATCCAACTGTCAAAACTATTTCGTCCGTCAAACGTGACCTTTTCAGAACACACAGCTTTGCGCATGAATACATAAAAGTTATTATAGGGGGCTGGTTCAAGGGGTGCAACACGTGCATTCGTACGGGACTGTATTTTTAGTTTTTGGAGTGGGAGGGGGGATTGTGGACCGAAATTGTTGTAGGTATAATATGTACTATGTCTACCAGAGAAAATCTGTGTTCAGCCACAACCATAATATTATCAGGGAGTCTACCATCCGGGAAAATCAGGGAAAACTGGAACTAGCCCATTCAAACTGGTTTTTTTCGTTTGTAGCTGTGTAATATATTTGATAATTTTTATAATTCCTAGTAGTCTTTGTTAATACAAATAAAAAACTTTATTTAAATTTCTAAACTTATTACTATTCATAAAAAGATTAACAAAAACCGTGGAGGGATCGGGGGGCATATTTTTGAGTCGGGAATTTTAGGAAATGATCAGGGGAAATCAGGGAAAATGTCGGTAATTCCATTGGTCAAGTTGAGTAGACACCATGATCATTCTGAAGTAACCAATAAAGGCGTTTGACCGATACGAGTTGCTTTTTTAAACACAACGTTTTACTACCCGTTCGGGTTATTCGCTTAACTACGCTCATCGTTTTAGGGACGAGGAAGGTTATATTTATAGGAAGTATACCCGTATTTGCGTGGAAAACCAGTTTGGATAAACCACTCTCAGTACACCTGACCGAGATTCGAACCTTGATCTCCCCGTCATCGGCAGTCCAGTCTATTGCGAGAGTTGAACCTTAGACCAAGCGGCCACCGAATCGGGTGATATGAGTTAATGTTAATATATCATAATTTTAGGAGGAACTTCGTCCTGGAAGGCCTTATTTCGGACCAGAACACTACTGTATGGTAGTATTTTGGTAGGATTAAAGGCCTTCCAGAACGGAGTTCCTACCAAAATCAGGGTCCATGTTCGTGAGAGTTTCCAGAAACGTTGTATTCTCGTGCTCCCAATCCCCCCCCGTCGTAAGCCTGCACCCCGTGTTATTGTACTTGTTCTCACGCGCAAGTCAGCATATTCCTAAATATTGTTTGGGTGTAAAATTGTAAACAGTTTTAATTGTTAACAATCTTGTTTGTTTTATTTAATAACTGAAAGATATTTTCCCGCTTCAGTGGCCGAACGGTCTCGTGAATGACCTTCTGATGACGAGGATATCGGGACTCGAAACCTGTTTGGGTCTACTGAGGGTAGTTATTCCTAAATAGTTTCCTAATCTCCTTCCACGCAAATGTGGGTAGATTACCTCTAAAATTCTTCCTTCCTCATCCCTAACCCATTAGAGTAATTATCATATATGTGTATAACCTGAACAGTTAGTAAGAAGCGGCGATAAAAAAAACCTGTACTATTGTAGGAAGGATCGTTTACTAGAGTATTTTTAAAATCACGGTACTGGAATCTTTTTGAAGCGTCTAATAATGTTCTTTCCATGGGACTTCCACTATAATCTCCGTTCCGAGTTTCTCGATGAATTACATAAGTTGCTGTTTCCCTGATTGAATCATTGTGAATAAACTGGTGGAAACTTTAAAGCCGTGTTCACGAGATATGTTTCAACCTGTGGTATAGTCTGTTTTGTCGGTGACGAGGTGGTCGGCTTGGGTTACTGAGGGTGCATTTTACACCACACAATTCCACTATCTCATTAGTGCCAGTATGCAAACAGTCCGGTTGGGAAGTAAGCAGGGCTGTGAGTAGTTACGCCAAGCTTTCGACTTTTCGACTTTTTTTGTGTGTGTAAATGATGAATTTCAATATGATTCTTGAATAGTTTGCAAATACAATACTATAGAATCTGGCTAATTCAACATAGAATAATTCGAAACCACCATAACTCCCCATGAAACTCCTATTTAAATCACTTGTAAAAAATAATATTGAATTCTAATTTTGGAAGTAAATATTTGGATAGTTCGAAGCCTGGATATAAAGGTAGAGTTATTGATGCATAGTAAAAGATAAAGTGAGGAACTCTGCAATGGCGGCGAGCGGGTTCACTAAAATAACAAATATGTTGGCCCATAATTTTTTTTAAAAAGCACCGTGTCTTACTACCCGTTTAGCTATACGCTTTTGAACTAATTGCGCTAGTGGTTTTAGGAATTAGAAAGGTTATATTAAAAGGAAGTGTACCCGCATTTTCTTGAAGGCCGAGTGGAAACCAATTTTGGAACAAACACTCTCAGTATACCCGACCAAGATTCGAACCTCGATCTCCCCGTCATAGGCAGTCTAGTCTACTGCGAGAGTAGCGCGTTAGACCACGCGGTCACCGAGCTGAGCAGCTCTCAACGCTTCTGTGTGACAATGTGACACATGACGAATTTAAGTCGCATATTTTCATATGTTAATTTTGCAAAGTTTTTTATTTATTTTTTCATTTGTATAAATATTGTGTAGGCCTAATGTGTACTTTATATAGCATCTGTGACATGTATGGTTTTATATGTAGCATATTTTGAGGTTGTTATTATTAGCACCGCGTCTTACTACCCGTTCGGGTTATACGCACTTACGCTAATGTGCAATGGTAGGGTGATTGTGAGATGAAATGGAGGACCTACAGTTTAACGTGGAATCCGAACCACGGTGGAGGCCTGGCATTCCTCACATTCACAAGTTGTGATTAATACACGTCCTGTCAGAGGTGAAGGAAGGGTTTGGCATTCAGATAAATATGTGCCGGGACCGTTGAGGTTGTTAATTTATTGTGTACCAGATGCCCTGATCATACTCATAAATATGGTTGATTTGAATTTTGAATATTTCGAATTTTTTTTAGATATCCCATGAACTTCGGATTGAAAAAGTTCTACAGTTAATATAATATTGTATTGAGCTTCAAACTCATGGTTAATTCAGCTGTGATATCAAATATATTTCCTTGTCCCACATATTCTTGAGAACGTCCGTCATATTTCAACACTATTCTCAACCCTAATATACCTAAAATATATTACATGCCTACCCTGTGTTTACCTCGTAAGTTATAGTGAAATTTTAGTATAAAGGTGCATTTAGAAAACACATCAATTTTTTGCGGCCAACACTTACAACATTTTATTTATATTATTAGTATAATTTATTCAATGAGAAATTACAGCCTTCCCGAGTCGCAGATGGTTGTGGTAGCTTACAGCTCGCGATACTATTGGTCGCTCATATGTGGCGGAATATTCCACACGTCCATCACAGACTCAGCCTAAAATTATAAGTGAAGATTTACTGAAGAATGACCTTGGGCACGGGATGAATCCTGGATAGCTCAGTGGTAGAGCGTCAACGCGCTAAGATGAAGGTCCTGCGTTAGATTATCGTCCAGGTGTCATTTTTAAACTAATTTAAATTAATTGAAATGTGGTTCACTTCATACGGACAGTGCCGTAGTCATAGGATGGTTCTGCCTAAATGGTTTCCCCATTATTCCTCCACGCAAATGCGGGAACATCTCTTCTAGATTATACCTTCCTTATCTCTAAATAATTAGCGTGATAAATATCGCGGATGAATAGTTGAACGTGGTGGGATAAAAAGTGCAGGCAACCAATCTTTCTTGTGGTTTTATTTTCAACGCTATTTTAAGCTTTATTTGGATACATATTTCGAGCGGGCCTTTACTGAAGATAAGGAGATTTTTGGGTGTTCAACACCCCTCCTCCCCCGCCGCCGAGAGTTTTCTTAGCACCGCGTCTTACTACCTGTTCAGTTCAGGTTATACGCCTAGGCCACAGTTCTTTGTTTGAAAGAACTTAAGTAAAATATTTAAAGAAGGATTCTATGACCCCTCTAGAGGAACTTCCCCTTGAGCCATCACATTCCCCCCACCCCCACCCCGCTCACAGAAAAAGTGGGTACACTCTTGATTCCAAGTACCTACACCAGTGTTCTACCAACGGTGTACTGTGCGGTCACAGCCCAGAGCGCCCTGCGACGCTCGCTGTCCAATAAGAACACGACTGAAGTTTGTACAAGCGGCAGCCGCGCGTCGTCCGCATTTCACACTAACTCGTACTTAGTCATATTTTAATGCATTTTAACAAAATCATGAACTTTTCGTGCGAAATTAGAGAAATGCTTTACCCAAATTTATAATGTTTTGAAACTAAATTTTTCTATACGTTAACGGTAACTTTCCTCTCAATTAAGCTCCCTCTAAACCCCTTGGCATTGGAGTTGGCTCCCTACCTGCTGAACAAGAATGGAGAGAGAAAGAGAGAGAGCAAACACAATCAATGACAGGAGCGCCGGCTCCATAGTCGGATACTGATCTCGCTACAATATAAATGTTATATTGCTCCTTTCCTTCACAGTCACCTTTTGGTTGGGAGGAGGGGGAGGGGGTGGAGAAATAAAATTGCAAAACTTAGTGACCACCAGAGAAATATTTACTAAGGTTGTAAAACACAAGCAAATGAGGTGAAGAGATTCACATTATTAATTAAAAACCCAATTCTGTAAGGTATACACTGTTATCTGGTGGCGCTAGTATCGCTATTCTACCAAGCAACATATATATATATATACAAGAAACTAGGGAAAAGCGCAAATAATCAAAGTATATTAATTTACTAAACAAAATGTTACACTCAATAAGTGGTGACAGTTGTTTATATGGTACTTGCCAAAGACAGAAAACGATGCATAGTAACACCTACAAAAGTAAATTGGTCTAGCCCAAATAAACTAAAGAAAATTAGTTTTTAAAAATTTCAACATAATGGGCAATTGGTTACGCCCATTCGCTTTTCCAACCAGAACCAGACAAAATGCCTCAAATGCCAATATCAAAGCTTAAGGTGGGATGGAAGGAGACGCGATAAAATGCCGGTGTTTTGGCCAAAATAAATAAAATATTGCTCCAGTACGAACATAGAATTTATTTTTTATCTCATTATGATATAAAAAGTTCCTGAATATCCATCATGAGCATAGCGGCATTAATTAAGAAACCTTTTGAATAAAGATAAAAAAGTTGTCATTAAATTCCAAGACACCCTTGACAGATATTCAAAAACTGTTGGTGTCACCCTTTGAATAAAATTAAATTCTATGTCTGTACTGGAGCAATATTTTATTTATTTTGGCCATAAAAACTTGCAAAAACACTGGCTTTCTTTTACATCCTTTTCCATCCAACCTTCGGATTACCTAACTTAACATTGAGGAAAAGGTAAACATCTTCACACATAAGGTGAATATATCCTATTTTTCTTTCCAAACGGTCCTTTTGAGGGCCACCAATAAGTTATCGGCACGCTTGCACAATTGGATAAATCCCATTCTAAACTTAGAATGAGACAAGATAATTATCCAAGTTACATAATCGCGAACTGTCTCCATAAAGGGGGGAAGCCCCAAAGTCCAAACACGATACAAAAATAACGATAATCACAACCAGCCTTTTTAAGGGCTAACCGAAAATACACATCATAATTGGGTGACGCCCCTAACACTAAGCTTAATCAGGCAAAAGCGACCCAAGATAGTCTCTAAAAACCTACAAACAGAGGAAGAAATTAATAGAAGAAACAAACAAACTTCAAAAGAAAATAGCAAATCGCAAAACATCTTAATAATTTCATTATTTGACCAACTCCATGGCGTGAGCCCGCAAGCAAGTTATATCGACCGAGCGGCTGCCGCCGTTACTGATGATAGTGCCAACATTTATGGCCGTTAATCTCAGTTTTCTAAATCGGAGCTGCTACTTATTTATTCAAGTAGCTCCTCATTTGTCCTCATGAGGTTGAGTTTGACCTCATTCCAGACCAACTGCTTCACAGAAAGATTTTAGAAGCGCCGGGGATTGAAGCTGGGACCTCTGGATCTATAGCCAGGAACTCTGACCACTAGAACCTCAAATAAAATACAATTTTATTTTTTAAATACTTTTAAAAGTTGAGTCGAACGTCGACCTTATTTGGTATGGACTAAAAATTTGGCAAATATGTTAATTTTATTACATACATTGATTGCTCAGGCACATGAATTGGTAACTTTTTTTTTACTAGTCCTGGTAACTTTTATTGCTTATTTGTATCCCTGTTCGTAAGTTTTTATTACAATTATTTGTGGTTTGGGGCAGGACAGGGTATCACTTCTTCTACTCCTGACTGGTACAATCAATCTGCCCACTCACTAACCTTGAGTATTTGTTTCCAGCCTGTGTTCCTCTCTCTTTTTCTCCAAGTCATCTTGTTGGGGTGTTTGCGTTCCGCCAGTCGATGTAACATCTAGGTCTAGGTAATAAGCTCACTTTTACTTCCGCTCGTCACATTTCCGGTAATCTATTTGGCGAGGAGCCATTTATACTCTGACTTTGACATTGAAAAGTACACTTTGGTGAAATAAACGGTAACTGATTTAGTAGGTCGTGTTGTTAGGTTAAGTTCCTCTTGTTGGTAGACCAACGGTCTCCAAACTTTTTGTCTAGTGGGTAAAATTTGACTCCTGTTCTGGTCTCGCGGGCCAAGTATTAAAATTTAAATAGAGATACGAGTATGCTTATTACATAAATTAGGGAGCTGAATAGACAATACTTTCTTACAAAATATCATAAATTGTACCAGTGGCGCACCCAAGAATTTTCTTTGGGGAGGGGGCAGGGTAAAACAATCAAGGCTATGTCCAGAATCATTATTATTATTATTATTATTATTATTATTATTATTATTATTATTATTATTATTATTATTATTATTATTAATAGCACCGCGTTTTACTACCCGTTCGGGTTATACGCACTTACGATAATGTGTAAATAGTAGGGTGATTGTGAGATGAAATGGAGGACCTACAGTTTAACGTGGAATCCGAACCACGGTGGAGGCCTGGCATTCCACACATTCACAAGTTGTGATTAATACACGTCTTGTCAGAGGTGAAGGAAGGGTTTGGGCAATCAGATAAATCTGTGCCGGGACCAAGGATTGAACCCCGGACCCCCAGCACACAAGTCTGACACCTTATCCCTAGACCACCTGGTCACCTATGTCCAGAATTAAATCTCACTGGAGGGGAGGGGGGGTTTAGAGGGCACAGCTTTATAACCACTGGAGGCGAAGACAATTTATGACTATTAAATACCTCTAGATGGTATTTAAATTCTTTTTACGGTACTTAAGGGCAGCTATTTCAATAATGTAAGTGACCTTAGCCTAGATACAATGTATCAAAGCTATTTTTACAATACTTTTCCCGATTTCTAACTTTTGGGGCATTTTTAACTTATATAATGGTAGGCTTACCATAATATTTTCTCCACGCCCGGGATACTTTTAGTGTGTTACTCAAAGAGAAGAATCAGTGGTGATAAAACCCTATTTGTGTAAGTGGGAGGGGTCAGTTAGAAAAATAAAGAGTTTTGCCCTCCAACCCAAAGAAGATTCCAAGAATTCTTTCCAGGAAAATACTGCAAGAAAAATTGATCCACCTAGAAGCTATTCGGAGGGGCCATTTCTTTGAAAAATATTAAAAATTTATCTGATTCTTGAAGTTTTTTGGAGTGGTACTTTTACGGAAATTAAATATATACATATATACCTCTAGAAGCTATTTGAAATGGTCTTTGACTGAAGATTTTTTGAAAACTGCATGCCCCTGGAAGCCATTTTGTATAGTTCTAATCTGGCAAATGAAAAAAAAGTGAGGTCTTAGAGTGGGGGGAATGGGCGGCAACTGCCCTATTGTTTCGCCCCCCCCCCTTTTCCTCCTAGGGGAGCCACTAAACTGTAGTATATATATATATATACACACATATATACATATATACACACACAAGCAGTCATTATATTAAAAGCAAAACTCTTCTAAACTTTTATTTTCATCCACGCCGATCTAAATGGTTGCCGTAAACGGAACATTGTAATCGTGATGGACAGTCTGCGTAAGCTCCTTGTGGGGTAAGATTATGTGAAGAGTGGGTTGGGTCGTTACCTGAACCTAACTTTGTGAAAGCCGACCGAATTACTCGAGATTGATATTTGTATCCTCTTTCTAGTGAAACTATATTTAAAATAATATTTGTAAATGCCCCTTGATGTCACCTAGCATGTTGAAGGACTTAAGTTGTTCCAAGGAACGCAGCCATTGTAACCTGGAGGTCTGGTCTGGTGTATACCTTGTTTGTGACCTGGGTGTACTTCGTTTACCCTGAAAGTTGGAAGTATTAACTTGACCTATTCCACTATGGCACTGTCTTAAAATAATACCATTTTGGAACTTGGAACTAAACAAGGTAAGCTCTATCTGTCAAGAGTAATACGCTTGGCACAGGGGGTGTTCCCACCTCTTTTCCCACTCTTTCTCTCTCCCTCTGTCTCTCGTTCTCTCTCTATCTCTCTCTCTCTCTCTCACACACACACACACACAGACAGAGTTTCACCGAGAGAAGCGGAAAGGGATCAATTTTGGTCAGTTCCATGGAAAAAGTATTGCAATACTAATAATTTTTGACCTCATTATAATGATGGATATTTATATACATTTCATGTACCCTCGAACTCAAATAAAGTGTGTTTTACAATCCTTTCCATCTCTGCCCGTCTGAACTTGGGGCAACAGCCGAAACGGTGTGATGGATTTCGTTCAAACTTGATATTAAAATATTATGTGGACATACCTCGAGGAGAAATCATGATTTTAATTCTAGCTTTAACATTAATGATAGTTTACTTATAACTGTTTTAAAATATTTTTTAAAAATTGTTTTAACCCATACAGTACATTTGCCTATTATTATTATAGAGATTACCTTAATTTTTTTAGAGATGAGGAAGGCTATATTAGATAAAGTGTACCTGCATTTTCATGGCGGGAGAGTGGAAAACCATTTAGGGAAAACCACCTTCAGTACACCCGACCGAGATTCGGACCTAGATTTCCCCGTCATCGGCAGTCTAATCTACTGCGAGAGTTGCACGTTAGACCATGCGGCCACTGAAGCTGATTGTAGAAATTTAAACTAAACGTATATACAGAAGCAATATTTTATTTATTTTTGACCAGATATCCATACACACATATTTTTGTCATAAAAACTTAAAACAAAATCTGACATTATCCCGGTGTTTCCTTACATACACCTCATCTTAAAAGTTTTTCTCACGGTTATCCGGATAGAATGGCCGTGTGTAAGCGTTCGAAAGCAAACGCAGGTTAGTAACTTATAAATGACTCCAACTAGATCAGTGGTTCCCAACCTTTTGTGGCCCATCTTCCCTTTCTGGAGGTTGACTAACACCTATCGCCCCCTTTTCATTTTCATTGTATGCCTAATTTTAATTTGAAGTAAAGTGTAAATAATAAAGCAGTTTTATTATTTTAAACAATTTTACTACCGTATATAAAAACAACCAAAGCAGTTTTATCCGGTCACTCTTAAATAAAATAGAAAAAAAATTAAAATGTACATTTTTTACAGATTTTTTTTAAGAACAAAGAAGTGAAATAATTAACTAAGATCATTGACGTACATTTAAAAAACAGGAGTACATGTTTTCATTTTAAAATTGGAATCTGGAAAAAATTAAGAAAGTTGACAGTTAAAATTTGAAAAAATAAATGAAAGTTTGAAAACTTTGTTATTGTTTTATTTTACCTTTTCAATGGCTGCCTTGTGCTTGGTGGATTTCAGTTAAAGCTTGAATATCCGGCTTTATGTTCGTCAAGTTCAGGCGCAAGTCTCCTTTGAGGCTAATGTCCAACTTATTTCTTTGTTTTGTGAGGAGCTGGACAACAGAACTAAATCCTTTTTCAACTAAATATGTTGACGGGAACGAGATGAGAAGTGGTTCAGTTTTTCCCCACAGTTGTGGATAAGTGTCCATAAGCTTCACCCAGACTAACTCGTAACCGCTCTGCTTGAAAATGATTTTCGCCTCACAGTCATACTTCAGATCTAGAAACTCTGTCTGCAAAGAGTTATCAAGCTTATCCACAGCTTCAAACGAGAATGGATCTAGAATCCAATCCGGAATTTGTAACTTGGTCAAATCTTCAAATTTTGATTCCATGTCAGTTTTTAACTGGTCAAGGTGATCAGTAAAAATTAGGATTTTGTCTTCTGGGAGTTCAGGAGTCTCGTTATCTGACACTGAACACTTTTTAAGGGTCGGAAACTGAATCAGCTCTTTACGGCCAATATTTACCTTGTGAATATCAAACTTGGCGATGAATGATGAAATAATTCCTTTGGCCTTGATAAGGTTCATCTTGTTTCCTTGAAGCCTTATATTGACTTCGTTCATTTTTTCAAAAATATCTGTAAGGTACGCAAGTTCCAACTTGCGTTGCTTCAAATTCTCACTTAAAACAGGATCAGACGTGTCGAGAAACTCAGTAACCGTGTCAAATAATTCGAAGAAACGGCGCAAACAGTTTCCTTTGGAAAGCCACCTCACGGCCGTATGTAGAAGCAAGCGTTCGAATTCCTCATCATTTTCATGGCAAAGTTGTCGGAACAGACGGTCATTGAGGGAATTAGCTTTAATCTTGTTGACACCAGTAATAACCAGTTGTAGGGTTTCATGCAGGACACCACTCAATTTTTTCGCAGCTAAGTGTTGACGATGAATGACACAGTGAATAGTGATGACCTCTGGCACTTCTTTCTTAAGGTGGGCTAGAAACCCAGCATGACGACCTGACATGGCAGGAGCACCGTCTGTTGCGCAAGCGCTCACGTTTGTTAGGGGAATCTCTTTTTCCTTCAAAATAATCTTGCACCACTTTAAAAATCGACAATCCCTTCGTATCAGTGATCAAAGTTCTAGCAAACAACATTTCCTCGGTAATTTCCTTTTGTTCATTGATAAACCTCACATAAGCTAATAAAATTGCTTTGTTATCAATCACAGTTGATTCATCAATCTGCAATGCAAATTTACTTTTTTTCAACAAATTGGTGAGTTTGGATTCAACGTCCGTGGCCATTTCGTCAATTCGCCTGGAAACAGTATTGTTGCTCAAAGGAACCGATTGACTTATCTTATTACTAGGGCCCTCGCCTAGCATGATTTCAACAATTTTTTTGGTAGCCGGTAAAACAAGAGTTTCGCCAATTGTGTGAGGTTTACCACATTTAGCGATCAATAAAGACACCTCGTAAGAAGCAAGAAGACCTTTGTCAAGATCGGTTGCTCGTTTTTTAAATAATTCACTCACATTAGGCCGTTTATCAGCTTTAGCTTTGAGGTGTTGAAAATAACTAAGTTCTTTACTCACTTTATCACTGTGTACTCTTGATAAATGATCTTTCATTCGCGAAGGCTTCATGGCTTCATTACTAGTAAATGTTTTATCGCACAAAAGACAATGTGGAAACTGCACATTTTGCGGTGACGCAATAAAACAGAATTTTAAATACTCAGCTGAGTATTGACGACACTTCTTCTTTTTTGAATCCATTGTGCATGAACTTCTACACTTCAAAACAAACGCACAAAAACAGAAAAGACACGCACAAAAACTGATGGTGAGGCACACAAAGGCTAGTGAAGACTGAAGACGAATGTAGGTCAATGGCAAGTGTGTTGTGATGGCAGGAGGGGGAGGGGGTTGAGTCACCAGTCAGCCGCGCTGAGCAACAACAGGTGGGGACTGTGGAGAGGGGTGAGTGCAGTGAACTCGCCGGCTGAGAATAGCCAGTGACTCGTGCTACCCGGCAACTTCTACTGTACAGTACTATTTTAATTTTTCCCCCTTTGAATACTCATCGCCCCCAAATCGCCCCCCACTTATTTATTGCCCCCCTGATAACCCAAATCGCCCACTTGGGGGCGATCGCCCCCAGGTAGGGAACCACTGAACTAGATGGAAGTGAATGTAGAGGCAATGCCACGAAGGATGTGAGCTCATGTGCGCGCTTATGTCATACAAGTTGTAGATGAAGTTCACCCAGCAGTCGCGTTGGCCTCTTTTTATTCTCACAGTGAAAAGTCTCCAGACGAGCTAAACCCTGATTTAGACCACCGACATTGATTGAAAGTCATTAACATTCTATAAATATGTCATTTGATTTATTAACTATAAAGTTCATATAAAAAGTATTAAAAGCTTCAAATAATACTTCCAAATAGATTACTGTAGCTTTACATTACTAATTAAACGGGTTAAGAATGTTAATATAATTTATTTTTTCGCCATTATGACAACATCACTTTCCAGTTTTCAAATAACGGGATTTTTTTAAATGAAAATTAGACTCTAGTAAGCCTCTGGTTCAAGTATGAAGGATTAGGATTAGACCATCCACGGGAACGTAATCAGAATAAGGGTAGACCTCCCTTCTACCTCCCTAAGCTTCTTCTCATCCCTCAAAGTCTGATCTATTTTTTAGCCTTGATTAATCGATATCTGATTGATTAAAAAGTATTTATCTGACTTCCGAATTTAGCAATTTAAAAAAAATATCAAATCAAAAAATTGAAAGGAAACAAAACATAAATACAAGAAAATTGGACTGATTATAGTAAATGTTTTCTGACAATTAAGACGATTCTTTGCCTCGAAAATATAAAGTTTTTAAATTATTTCATTTTTAGGCGCGTATCCAAGGGTGAAGGGGTCCATACTCTAACGGCACGTGTCGTATCTACCTTGGACGTCCTGGGCTCGGATCCTGACCGGCTTAGTATACCACCTTATTGTCCCGGATTCTTGTGTGCTAGTTACAGATCAGTGCTATATTACTTTGTTCGGATACCAGGTAGTTACGATTCTACCCACGTTTATTATGAGGTCATCTTATTGCTTATTATTATATTAGGTTCTAAAACTATTATAATAGCTTAGGTTGACTTATTGAAATATATTTGTGGTTAGCATGATGTGAATTACTATTTCTCCATATGATTTATGTTTAAACTGAGAACGAGTGAATTTGTCACCTCCGATATTTTTGATTGTGACACTATCAATTCTGGTTGATGACTTGACAGTGTGTGCTTGGGTTCTCCATTAGAATTCGCGAGGATTCCTGCGACTCTCTCGGACCCCATTTGGTCGATTTCCCTTTCTAAAAATAAATTGACTAAGGTCGCTCTCACTGTCCAAAATAGCTGCATCTTCGGTTAGGGAAAATCTTGTAAGAATGTCCTGTTCTTAACTGCTAGTTTTTATGTCAGGATCGTAAATCCTAAATAAGACAATAGGTATTGCTACCTTGTTTTGAGAAAGTGAGAAAAAGGGATGCGCAATACGTCTTTCAAACTATGATCCACACATTTTTGAAAAAGCGACTATCTTATATGTTATGCTGCAATACATTAAAGGGTGTTTTTTTTAGTCATACAGTCGTTGGAGGTTTTGTGTGCCGATTACAGGCGGCCATTTTTATGTCCTGTGATATCACGAATTATTTTATATGTGCGTGTTCATTTAGGAACAGCAAGATAACTTTTTATTTTTGACATTGTGCCTGAACTAACCCGCGTATTATCAGCAATGAAGTAAAAAGAAGGAAAGCAGATTCTAGAGGAACTAAACCCACACTGGCATGGAGGGAAAGCAGATTCTAGAGGAACTAAACCCACACTGGCATGGAGGGAAAGTGGGAAACCGTTTGAGGAAAAAGTCTCGGTATACCTGTCAAAGATTTGAACCGCTCGCTTCCTTTCCATCATCGACAAGCTAGAGGAGACTGGCAGCTTTGTCCGGATGCCCGCAGATGCGGCTCGGGACTACAACTATAAAGGCATTAATATCTACCACTGGAGCTATGTTTCACTGTAAGCTGAAGTGGTGAGGTGAAGTATTTATTTCTTTATTATTAGTTAATTTCATCCTAAGGCCATTTCATCTTCATTATCGAGAATCATTTTCTAAAAATACTTCTAAATGCTTAGACAATAGGAATTATTCACTTGAATTTTTTGATTAAAATTTAATTTAAAAAGAAATCTAGAATTGAATGAATATATTTATTTTAGTTTAAATAGTTGTGGCAGCCCGAATCAAACGGGATATCTCCCAGTGTCCCGGCGGTCCGGCCCACCCCGGTACGTAGGCCACCCCTTTTCTCTCTAAATGTAATCAGTAATCACATATACGTGCCTGTTTATTAATAACAAGTGAATTCACGTTGCAAGGAATTGATCACAAAAAAGCCTACCACAAAATTGGTTATATATTGTAACAACAATAATAAATTATTGAATGCAGGCTTACATTTCCTTGTAAAACAACTAAATTATTAATTGTACTTTAATAATACATCCCTAGTTAAGTATCAATTATTTAATCAAGCATAGAATGAAAATATGCGCATATTTTATTTTCCCAATCAAAGTTTTTTTAAACATAGGTTAATTTACAATAAATCGATATGTTAATCAAATTAAAGCAATTTAAAAAAAATACGAATCATTGAATCGATTGAAGATCTAAGAATAGAGCATTTCTGCCTCAACACCACTCCTCCAAAATTTAAACTAACAATACGTAAAATTTATAGTAATTTTAAAGACATTAAGGAAAAAATAAAGTTATTTGTTGGTTTTCCCTCCATCGCATCTTACTACCCGTCTGGGAATATTCACATTCGTAGGGCACTGTACATGACACCACACACCCGGCCGGGACTTGAACCCGGACCTCTCCGTCACCGGTAAAATAAGATGAATCAGACGCCTTTGTCATTGTCCACACCTTTGTCGTTTTCGAAATGCATGGGTTTTGTTTACCTGTTCCCTCTATTGCAAAGTTAGGGTTGGGTGCTAAAGATAAACGTGTTGTTTTAGGTTAAGTTAATTGTATGCTCACCTAGTCCTTGGTCAACGATAGCGTTGAGCTTCAACAACTTAGAAACGAATAACTTCCTCTTCATTCATGTACAGTTTGGTTTCACTGTTTGCGTCTAAGGAGCTCTCTCGCAATAGACTGGACTGCCTCTGGTGAGGAGAATCCTGGTTGGGTGTACTGAGGTTTTTATTTCCTAAACTGTTTCCCACTAAACCTCTACGCAAATGCGGGTACACTGCCTATAAATTCAACCGTAATTAGTACTTAAGCGTATAACCCGGACGGGTAGTAAGACGCAGCGTTAAGATATAAATGTGTATTTGAAAAGAAAATGTGCCTGCATTACCGTTTTAGTTGTTTTTCTTCCTCCGCGTGTTATTATATTTGTGGTTAATACGCATACATAGGAATTGCAATAGTGTAGGAATACTGAAGGTAGAGAGTGCAAGAAATGTACCCTTATTTGCGTTGAATAAAAGTAGGGAAACCATTTAGTAGGAAAAAACCACCCTTAGTACGTTCGGCCAGGATTCGAACCTCGAGTTCTCCATCATCGACAAACCAGACATGAGTTTAACATTTAAACCGTGCGCCTAAATATTTAGTTAAAATTCGTGTAAGAACGTAGTAATATTGTGCATGAAAAGTAGGTCAGCGATGAACAACGCTTAGGGCAACCAAAGACTGATGCTGTAACCTCCGTTTGTCTGGGAACTTTTCTTCATTTTAAACGGTGATTGAGAGAGAACATCAATTCTAAACGTCACCGCTTCAATGCTCGTGGTGATGTGTTCTGTTTTCAGAAATTATATTTCCACCAATAATGATGAAATTAGAAAACGCCACATACCAAAAAAAAAAAGGCCATTTCTAAGTTTACGCTAAAAATGTTTCAGTACTGTTCAAGTTGTGTAACAAAAGTACGAGGTTAAGTGAAAGTTGTTGAGTTGTTGTAACATCCTCCGTTGCAACAAATAGCAGCACTCAAAAACATAATACGACTGGAGAAAAGTTAGTTAACACGCTTCGGTGCTACTCTTGCGGTAGACTAGACTGACAAAGGCTCGAACCTCGGACGAGCGTACTGAGGGCGGCTTGTCCTAAATGGTTTTCCACTTTCCCATCCACGCAAATGCGGCTCTATTTCCTCTAAGTTTAACCTTCAAAATCCCACAAACCATTGACGTAATTAATACATAAGCTTATAACCCGAACGGTCGCGTTGCTAAAAATAAGCTAACAGTGCTCAGAAATGTTTGTCACACAATCTTGATAGCCAACAAGTGTTTCTAGTCGCCAGCTAAACTAATACATATAGTAAGTAAGTGTAAGGATGTTTGTACATTTTATTTTTAATTTTTTAGTAATGCATCTTAATACCCGTTCGGGTATACGCTTATGTATTAATTATTCTAATGGTTTTAGAGCTTATGAAAGTTATATTTAGAGGGAGCTTACCCGCATTTGCGTGGAGGGAGTGGTGGAAAATAATTTTGGGAAAACCACCCTCAGTACACCAGACAGAGATTCGAACCTCGATCTCTCCGTTATTTTATACATAGTTCAAAAGTAGTTATGTGTAATGGAAAAATAAAATTACACTGGCCTTAACTTCACCCAAATAAATATATTGTATTTGACAAAACAAGATGTGTGTTTATCCGTTAGTGTTTTAACGCTAGAACTCCAAGCGCACGAAACATAAAAAGATTAGACTTAGCATACGTAAAATTAACCTGAGGCGTATTCTTTTTGTACAGTTTTATATATATTACGAGACTGACATATTAAACCACGTGAACAACAGTAATGCCATCTTTGGATATAATGAACAAATGAATATAGTATTATTTGGTTTCTGTTTAGCTTGATCATCAAGGAAAAATATCTTCTTCAAATCCAGAGCCATCTGTTCTTTAGTAGGCACTTTAAATCGTTGTTTCATATTCGCATTCATAGATAATAAGTGTTTAAGTGGTCTTGTTTTTGTTGGGGTTTTTTTTTTTGCAAATAAACATTACACAGGAAACTTTCCATGTCGTTATTTGATTTTAGCTTACATTTACATATATTTTTATTTAGACAAAACAAATTACTTCTACCATTTAAAAGACAGTTAATATCCCCAACGTGTCAAAGGGCTAACAACGTATATTTGTGGGTTCAACCCTGCAAATTCAAGAACAATCATTTTTGAATAGTAAAGAACTTACGGAAACATGAGAATATGGACCTCGGGCGCATTTTTTCAACATTTACCTAACATTTTCAAACCCTAATGCCTTAGGCGGCTTGACCAACAGTTTGGATAACATAGTAGAGAATAAAAACAGCTTGTCAAATAGAATATAATCGCGTACCATTGATAACAATTTTAATTGATTCGCACATCTATATATTTAAAACGCGAAGCAACTCCTTTCGACAGTAATTCCCGGACAGCAATTTTTTTTAATGAAAGCCTATACATCGAGGATGTGCCCAAAAATATAGATTTCAAATTAATTCTAAGATGGAATTTTTAATTTCTATATTTAAAAGAAGGAAAGAAAAAAATAAAATTCTGGGAACTGAGGGGGGAGGCAGAGGCATTAGCGGTATAATACTTAGCACCGCGTCTTACTACCCGTTCAGGCTATACGCTTAATTACTAATTACGCTAATGGGCTAGGAATTGGGAAGATTGAATTTAGAGGAAGTTAACCCGCATTTTCCTGGACGGAAAGTGGAAAACCATTTAAGAAAAACCATCCCCAGTTCACCCGAGTGAGATTCGAACCTCGATCTCCTCGTCCTCGGCAGTCTAGCTGAACATGAAACTAGCGCGTTAGCTAACTACGCCACCGAGGCGGGTGATTTTATATTGATATAGAATATATTAAACTAACAAGTTTGATATTCATTAATTTGTTGTATGAAATGTATGTGATTGGACATTAATTTGTAAAAATTAAAAGTAGTTTATAAGTTATATTACTTAACAATGTTATTATTATTATTATTATTATTATTATTATCATCAGTACCCCGTCTTACTACCCGTTTGATTTATACATACTTAACGCTAATGTGTAAATGGTAGGGTGATTGTGAGATGAAATGGAGGACCTATAGTTTAACGTGGGATCCGAACCACAGTGGAGAACTGGCATTCCACACATTCACAAATTGTGATTAACACACGTCTTGTCATAGGTGAAGGAAGGGTTTGGCAATCAGATAAATCTTTACCGGGACCGAGGATTGAACCCCGGACTCCCAACATAGAAGTCCAACACCTTACTCCTAGACCACCAGGTCACACTTAACAATGTTATTATCTGCCAATATCACCATCGTGTTTCATGAATGAACTGTTATCACTTTAAATCAGTCTTACAGACTCTCTTAGAACCTCACATTTGCGCAATTTTTTTTTAATGGTTGATTATTTTATTATTGTTAAAAGATGCAAACAATTTTTATTATTACAATTATTAGGGTTCAGATGATCCCCTTAAAATATGTGAACTATGGGTGCAAATATATTCTTTATAATTTCAATAAAAACCTTAACGAGCTATAAAATATTATTATTATTATGGCTTATCTTATTATTCCTTACGTTGACTAAAGTTGCTTGAAAATTTTGGATAGGTAGCTTAAATACTATACAGCGTGTTAAAAAATTATATTTAGTAAAATACGACATTTATTTTTAGCTTGTAATTTAAGATATTTGGGGAAAGTCTTCAAAATACGCGCTACATGCTCTTAATATGGTTTAAAAATGCCCTAAAAATAAAATAAAATGCCTTAGATAGGCAATACTATACGAAATAAAAAAAGAAAGTTTTGAAATTATAAAGGCTGAAAACAGGTTTATTTCTTGTTGAACATTAAAATGAAGCGTAGAGTAAAAATATGTCATAAACATGGTAGTTTTTTTGATGATGTTTAGTTTCCTGTTTACTGAAACTTTATTTGTTATTGCAATGTCACGAACAGCCGCTCCCTTCCTACTAATTGTCGCCTTGGTGAGGCAAGCGACAAGATAATAGAATATCTTCGAGAAACACAACATCTACTAGTCGCGTAGCTAGTAGCTACACCAGTCACTTGTCGATTGACAGCATTTGTCCGTTTGGGAAACATAAAATACAAACATATGTAAACAACTTATTACTATACCAGGACACACAAAAGCGAAATTCAAGTTTACAATATTGGGGCGCTAAATATTATTCCGACCATGACCACCCAGTATTTCCTTAGTAAATCAAAGAAAATGGCTAGCCACTTTGAAAGACTTGTCGTTCTATTATAGTTATTTAGTTGCCAGTCACCTTACCACCCAACCTCAGGGGCGTGAAACGCTTCTGGTAGGAGAGGGGGGCTTGGACTAATTCGGAAATAAAATTAAAACCACCTAAGAATTGAAGACTTTTTTATTGCATTCTCTTTTCCAAAGTAATGAAGGTAGTTCTTTCTTGCAGTATTGGCAACATTGCCTACAATTGTAAAAAAATAATAAAAAAATTAGGTGACCAATCAAAAAAACAGTAGTGCGCATGCACGTGTTTGTTTTCAAACCCTCAAGACTAGGATTCGCCCCCTACTCCTTTTTACCTTAATCCTAATCTACCATTGCAATTCTGACTTTCATAAAAATTAAACAACGTTGTCAACCTGAAGTGGAGCGTTTTGCGAGGTGCACTATCAAACATGAAACCCAATAATTAACAAGTGATGAAAACAAAACACTGCCAACCATCACACTAATTTTCAGGTGTGTTTTTTTTTTCTAATTTGTTGTCAGTATAAAATAGTGACTAGAAAGCACCAACCATCACACTAATTTTCAGGTGTGTTTTTTTTTCTAATTTGTTGTCAGTATAAAATAGTGACTAGAAAGCAATTTTTTTTCAACTATTTTTGTATAGCTTTCCCAAAAAATAGGGTTGGGGTGAGGGAATTTGGTGATCTACCAAGAATGACGTCAGCTCAAAAAAGTTGGGAACCACTGCTCTAGATATATTTAACTCCCTTCTGATAATATCGAAAATGAAGCTGAAAGATGACCTTGTGTCAAACTCCTAATAACTTTTAGACTGCTGGGGTTGCCAAACTCGTGGAGTATGGGAGCTACTTTCAATTTGTCAAATTGTTTCGTGAGCTACCAAGATTAAAAATTTACAGTATCGTGTATTGGCTATCATCGTAACATGTACAGAGGTGTTTTTTTCATCACACCTTTGTTAAATCGGGGGTAGATTCTGTGGCTTGGTTTCGTAATTATAATGGAAATATTGTAAAAATGTGAGTACATTTTATACTAAAATGCACTTTTTAACACTATAAAACACATTGGTCATATATTTTTTTTTTAAACGTTGTATATCTTACTGAGAAGAATGGCACTTTCATCAACAAGTTTTAAAGAGTGCTGATTAAATACTTCACTCCCATTCTATTGCAGTTATAAAAATGTTTATAAATGTAAGCTTGCTCTTGTATTTGTTTTTACCACCTTTAGCTGAAAATAATGACACACAAGTGGGTAAAGCAGAACAACACCTTCAATCGGAATGAAACACGAACTAGACCGTGATAATTTTCCTTCGAGCCAAATGATCACCTATCCTAAACTTTTGGCAGTGCTCTACAATAATAAGTTATTTTGGAAAGAGCAAATTAGTATCCTCCTCAAACTCCCTATACAAACACGGTTCCGTCACAACCCCGCGCTTGATTCTTGTAGACTTTTGAAACAAACACTTGTCATGTCCATCTATAAACAATTAAATTCACCTGTCGTGTCAATACTTTTCTCTTTGAGAAACATAACCTAGGTCTTCCCGTGACGTAATGGCGAACCGTTTGATCGTGTGTTCGGTTTCCAACATTCAAGAGTAAGTGCGGCTACCCATGCGTCAGTTGTGAAAGACGAAGCTTAAAGCGGAAAGGTGACTCTCAAGGCCTACCCTTGAATTAGTCCGTCACGCGCTTATTACAATTGTTTCCCATCATGCGTGCGACGTGAGCCATGTTCGGAGAACGTGGAGGGAATGCTCCATAATACCGCCTTGGAGGTTATTTATTTCGTAACTCGGGGTCTACGTGCAGATGTGTACGTGCGGGACAGGGGGCGAGTACCATCCTTCAGTTCAACAGCCGTCTGGGCCGCGGTGCGCAGATTGCAGACATTTGTCCCTGAAGGTTTCCGGCTCAAACACTGGTCTTTTGTAAGATTAAGACAGGAATGTTTGGTTCCATACGAATGCCTGTACTTAATACGGTATAGCAGGGGTAGTCAAAATGCGGCGCTTGGGCTGAATCCGGCCCGCAGACACTTTCACAAAAATAAGGAATAAAACAATGTAATTTACAAATACCGAGATGTTAGTGCTCCCGTCTACAGTACAAAAAATACCTACGTACATACCATCATATACAGTTGGTGGTAGCATTGGAAACGCGTAATAAAAACAGCCGTACTGTGAAGTACAGTTCCTTTGAACTCGCTAGCCGTATTTCATAAAGTGTTTGTTAAGCGGAAGGGCTGTGAAACATTTCCGAATTGGGGAGAAAGGGGTAATTATGTTTGCAGCACAGCTTGCATCTAGTCATGTCTAATTATGGTGATACCTATGAGCTGTGTATTACACTACTATAAAGCCACATGGCTTACTCACTCACTCACTGACATTAATGTGTACCCATTTCCAGATGAGCTATAAACTTGAAATTTGGCAAACATATAGCTTCTAACCCGTAACCGACGTGTAAAATTCCAAAAAAATGAAATTTTATTTTTTAACCCCCGAAAAAAAAAAGCAAAACGGTGGAGCAATTTTAAAGTCGGTGCGGACCTTTCTTTGGAGTTATCTTGTAGCTAAATAGTAAGACCTATCAAAAAACTGATTACACCAGCAGCTACGGATTTGGCGAGATCCACAAGTTTTGGTTCTATGAATTTTTGTCGTATCTCCATCGGTTATACCTTAGATAGAGCTAGATTTTTTGATTTTAGGTAAATTTTGCACATTTTCCACACTTTTTTTTAAATTTTCTAACACACTTATGGGACAGCTAGAAGCATAAAATTTGGCAGGCATAATGTAACTTCCAATTGCCATAAGCGTGCCAAATTTGATGATTATAGCTGCTCTTTAAGTATGGAGAAATTAAAATAATGTGTGAAAAATACAATACAATATCGGTAACTTAAGTTGTTACGTTCAAAACAACGCTGGAATTACATTAGTTTACATCCACTTGCAAAGAAAACTAACTGGGGGTAGCAAAGTGAGTAAATTATTATAGAATTATATATATAAAGCTGAAAGAAGATCTGTACAGAAAAGAAAACCCACTTTCAGATGAGCTGGAAATCTGAAATTTGGTAGGAAGTTAAAAGGACCACTCCAAATAATCATTAAAGTCTGAAAACCTTAAATTCTTAGCTGGTGTTTCAGGATATATTGGGAGCGGGGAGTTATTACTGAGTGTTGTAGATAATCTAAATTTGGCACGCAAGTAGAAAGACAACAATGAAAAACCAAATAATTCTTAAAATTTGAAATCTGATTCCTAAGGAGGCAACGGTGGGTTGAAATTTAAACATAGGTGCGCTTACAGGGTGGACCAGTTAGGCCATGACCCCCTTCCCCCCCGCTAATTTTTCTTCAAATACTTATTTCAATGAGGCAGGCAAATACATAAACAAACAATGCAAGACATAATTATTTGTTGAAAATGTGACTCAAAGAATTCTAATTACAATAAAAAAACTCTAAATAACTTCTAGAGGCATCTAATTTCTAAACAAAACCCAGATAAGGATCACACCAAGTAAATTATAGAACCACAAAACAAAATATGTTTTTAATCTGGTGGTGGACCACTCTAAATAGCGTTAAGAGGCGTCTTATATTTTTAAAAAAACTCCAGGTGCTGCACACTCAAAATAGTTTTTAGAAACATCTAATTAAAAAAAAATTTAGTCGAGATCCATTCTAAATAGCTTCAAGAGGTATGAAAATTTCAACCATTCTTTGGGACAAGACCCTTTCAAATAGCACCCGGCTCCCGACCGTTTGGCTTGGGGGTCCAAGTCTTTAAAACCTATCTTGTTTTGGCTGATCCACGCAACCCCCTTCTCAACACTAAAAAGGTTCCAGTGCCACTGCACGTATGTCCATCCCATTGATGGCAATCAAAATAAGTCAGCCATTTTGGCTAATGAGGTACAAATACCTGTCAACACGTTAAGGAGAGTAATGTAAGAGTTCATATTGATCTGGTAATCTGTGCTGCCAGTACATTTTGATGGCCCATCAAATTAAATTAGTATGTACGATACATTGCTTGTACATTCCTTAAATCTGGAATTTGGTCCATTCTTGCATTTCGCGAGTTATTTGCTATTGTACACGGTTATGGAAAGGAATAAGACCACCAAACTTCCATAAATAAAAACTAAATTAGAAATCATTCTTATGAAGCTTTTCAGGTCCAGCAAAGAATTTCAAGATTCACTTGATCGTTATGAACATTTACACTACTGCATTCTAATGATACTTTTCTATATGAAGCTTACAGCTAAACCTTATAGACTTGAAAAAAATAAATTTGAAATCCAAGCAGCTAAACAAAGATCAGTAGCAGTTTGACCCGTTCTTCGCACATATATATAAAATTAATCATGAATGTCTTTTTCGATCCGGGCCACCTAGCACCTTCAATATCTTAATGTGGCCCTTCGCTCAGTAAGTTTCGGGACCCCTTCGGTAGAGTCTCTAATTCATCGGTTCTTAAAGGGTGTAACACGGCACATGCAGCCAATTAACAACGAAATATTTACCAAAGCACCATTATAAAATAAGATAAATGAATTAATAAACACTTTACATCGAGGAATTATCAAAAAGTGATTGATGATAAATAATTGATTACAAGTATATTCATTCAATATTTATTGTTAAAAATAAATAAGAGAAAAATTGTATCAAACAGTTGGGTTTAATTAATGAGAATATTGTCGCTTATCACACAAAAGTTCAATTCGTGGTCTAATAGACTACAGAGGATATTTTCTGTCCAATTGAGAGAAGTTTTTCTGCAAATTACATATATTAGAGTCTCCATTGGCACGTTCAGGACTTACAACAAATAATAGTGTGCTGTGAACAAAAAAGTTGTAGAACTGCGTCTTAGTAGCTGTTCAGTTTATACGCCTACGTACTAATTACGCTGATGGTTTAAGGGATGAGGAGGGCTATATTTATAGGAAATACTGATAGATCTGTATTCGAATCCCAGTCGGGTCTACGGAGGGGCGTTTTCCTAATGCCGGGATCACGATCAACTTAACGTTCATTAAAAGGTCCTCGTGTTTTTAAATGGAAGCCACCATGATGCAGTTAACTTAATGTTCGCTTAACTGAAAGAGTTGTCCAGGGGAAAACTTTCACGCTAAGCGAACGTTAAGTGACTGTACCACGTGTTCTAGTTAGCCATTCAAGTGACGTCAACAAGGCTATTTAGTATTTCATTTATTTATTTATGGTATATAGACTAATTCTTCGGTACTATTTTGTTCCGTGTCTCGTGAATCATAAAACGTCGTAGCCTGTTTTTACACTTTATTTGGTATATCCATTAAAGCTTCTATTGCAAATACTTGTTGTCTAATCAGCCTTAAATTATTGGGTTTCATTTTAGATAACAATTTTTCAAACCGTTCAAAACCACTGTCTTTTTTCTTTCTCTCTCGAGCTACGTTACGTTACGTAAATCTTGATCACACACTAATTTATTTACGTTTAGTGAACTTTATGTGTTACATGAACTTTAAGTTAGTCATGATCCCGACGTAGATTGCTTCCCACTCTACCTTTATGCAAGTGTGAGTACACTTCCTCTAAAGTCTACCTACCTCCCCCTGCCCTGTTAGCCTAACTAAATTCTGTTAGTCTGGACAAGTAGTATTAATACCCGTTGGGCTGTATGCATATAAATTAATTGCGGTAATGTATTAGGAGGTATTAGGAGTGTTGAATTTAGATTTAATGTTCCAGAATTTGTGTGGCCAGTGGATGTGACAAGTAGAGTTAAAATCAGAGGCGTATCAAGGGGGGAGAGGGAGGGAGGTCCGCGACGGATACCACCGAGGTGTCATAGAAGTGTAATTTTGTAAAAAAAAAAAATAATCTTTTATTAGGTTGAAATTTGCTACATTGCTGCCTTTTTTTACAAGATTGGTTTTGCAGTCTTATTTTTATTTAAGTTTTTGCTAAACTTCTTATAAGAATTTGATTTCTATACCGGTTATGTTGCGTATAAATCGAACGGATAGTAAGACGCGTAGCTAATAATAATAATAATAATAATAATAATTTACCGGTTAGGGGCGTGCCACACCTGTGACCCGCCCGTACATCTAATGCCCTTGCTACGCCACAGATTATAATCACAAGGAAGGGAAACCTTTCGTCCCGTATTCAGCCGATGCCGGTCGAGTTCGCTGAACGCTGATCCAAACAACGCTACATGACCGGGTCAGCTCTTCAACAACTGGTTTATGCCGGTGCTGCTTGCTTCGAGGAGGTCATTTGGGGCCCCTACCTATCAGATTATATATAGTCGGATCGTCAAGAACATAAAAATATAACTGTAGAGTAAGGATTTGGGTGGGAAGAAACTTTAAGAAAATACAAACATATTTTTTGCAGACGACATTGATAATAATCTACAATATTACGAGTGTTGTTTTATAGATAGACCACATTAACTTTACTTATGTGTACGTGAAAGTAGATCTATTAAATTTGCTAGCTGTCAGATAAAGTTATTCCTATGCAAATTAGAATCTGGGCGTGCGTGCGTAGGCATCGGGAAACAGAAAACCTTGAAAAATCAAAACTTTTTTGATGTCAGAGAATTTTACTATAAACTAAGAAAAATCAGGAAGTTTAAATGCTTTACCTACTAAACACTAAAACATAAGTGATAAATTTGATTTTTGACATGTTAACATACTGCATTACATGAATATGGCATTCTAACATGAGAGGGCTGTAGCGTATTGGGTTTTTTATAACACATTTGCACAGTACCACATAATAATATCTAGAATATTTAATACTGGATAAAACAACCCACTTCGGTAGGCTCTACTCTCGCAGTAGACTAGACTGCCGATAACGAACCTTCCTCATCTATGAAACTTTTAACGTAATTAGTACATAAGAGTATAACCGAAATGGGTAGTAAGACGCGGTGCTAAAAAAAAAGTAGATGAATAATTTATATAAATTTATGTGTTTGGTTTGGCTGCTAATATTTTTTGTTGTTGTGTAATTATTTTAATAACGGATAAACCGTCATTCACTAAAGAAAACTGGTAAAATGTTAGGCAGACTAAGGAAACATTTAAAAATATTGTCTTATAAACCTGGCAAAGATAAGGAATTTTATAATATAAGTTTTGTAGCCATCATGATCTTAAAACTTTCAAAAAAAAAAAATATATATATACCATCTGCCAAAGCTGACAGCTCCACAACACTTGGCCTGCCACATAAATGTCTTAGATTATAAAAATTATATTTTTTAATATTTAAATCGATTTCTTCTTTAACCGTCCGGTTGTTGACTCTCCTGTCTGTTCCCTCAGAATCAAGCAGACGACAAACTTGAGGCCTACTATTGATTAAAACCACCATTTTTAGATTAGATTTTTTTTTCAGTTCAGAGATTATTGCTTATTTCTTTCTTACCTCATATTTGTGTTTTGTTATATTATGACTATAGTTGGGATACTCAAATCCTCGAGTCCTCAAATCCCTCGAATCCTGTGATATTTAAGAGACTCGTAAAAATCTCAAAAAAAGTATATCGAATAATATAATTTATGAAAACCTTGACTTCAAATAACAATTTAAAGCGATTGGTAAAAGGGATTATGTATATTTGTGTAGTTGGTAGAATAACAAAACCTAAAAAAAAAAGATAAAATTATTTTAATATAATTAATCTACTAAAAATGTGCTTTCTTTGTTGCTTATGAGCTAATATTTATTTACCACTGCGTCCTAAACCCGTTTGGACTATACGTTTAAGTACTAATTACGTTAATTGGTTAGGAATTGGGAAGGTTTAATATAGTGGAAGTGAACCCGCATTAGCGTGGAGAGAGAGTGAAAACCATTTAGGGAAAATGAGCCCCAGTTAACCTGCCCGAGACTCGAACCTTGATATACACGTCCTTGGCGATCTAGCTCAACGCGAAACTAGCGCGTTAGCTAACTACGCCACCTACGTGGGTATGACCTAATAGACATGACAAACAAAATATCATTGGTCTGTGGCACCAAGCCTTAAGTATCTTTTAAAAATTAAATTTTAACTATTTTCACTTTAACTAAATTATACATTTTTTAGAGATTCGAGGATTCTAATTCGGATTTGAGATTTGAAAGACAATTTAAGATTCGGATTAAAGAAATAACCGATATTATTTTGCACATCTCTAAATTTATGACTATTGTTTTTTAGTCCTCTATCCACGGGCGCCCATATGGGTTTTACAAAAGGGGGGTGGGTTGAAATCCCATCTGGGTGTGTTACCTGCAAACCCCCACCCCCCTCACCACTCCTCGAGAGACAATTTCAGGAATTTAACCTTGTGGGAGCGAATTTTATAGCATCTGAACATAATTCTGATATAATTATATTAATTTATGAGAGGAAATCTACATTTTATCATTTTTATCTGTTGACTCGGATATTGATGATTTAAAGTTAATAGCAAATTGCAGCCAAATACCAAATACAATAAATATTGCAGAGGGATAAGGGGGGGCTAAAGCCCCCCACCCTTTTCGCCCATTTATGGGCACCCATGCCCTCTATTCCACCTGTAGCATCCTTGTCATTGGGTGGCTTTCAGGGCTTTACAGGAAGGAACTAATCTCTCGGCTGTGAGTCCTTTTGTTTTATGCGGAATGATTATGATCATTTAAAATTTTTGATCAGTGAAATTGAAAAAAAAAGACAAATTATATTCTTGTAGTGTGAGATGGATTAGAATGGAAATGATATTTGCGAGTTTGAAAGTGATAACATGTGGATTGTTAGTATGGCTGAATCCTCGAATCTTTAAGGATATTCATTTTAAAAATAATCAAATTGTTAGTTTAAATGATTTCTTAAGAGCCACATGATATTTACTAGTGGCTCAGCCCATCATAATTGGGAACAAAATCAAATTTGGAGAAAATAATTCATAACAATGTGGGTAAGTTAAAACACTTATGCGTCGCATGTTTTCTATTAATTGGATCTGGGATTTGTAGTTAAAATGAAGATTTATATTTGATACATCTCCAATTATTTTATGAATTTTAGCTAACTAACTACACGTTAGTTTTTTATCACTGCCTCTCACAGCCCGTTCGTGTTATACTCATATATAATAATCACGCTAACGTTGTAGGGACAAGGAGAATAGAATTACCGGAGAAATATACCCGTATTTTCATGGAGGTAAACTGGAGAAAATTTAGTAAAACACTCAGTACTCTCAACCAGAATTCGAACCCCGGTCTCCAGCATTCCATCTTATTGGGAAAGTGATGCCTTAAATTATGCGGCCACCGGAGCGGGTAATAAACTTGTTCAGTCCTTCTAACGGTCCTCACCCACCCATTCTTGGTGACTGGCTGGAAAAAATACAGTTACAGAACATAATTTTGTTAAAAAAATTGTTTGGCAGAACTTTTAGCAGAATGGTGATCATAGTTGGTTACCACCTGGGTCAAGACCCGCTACAGAGAAGTGCTATTGAAGAAAACTATTGATATTATTCACTTTTACTGTAGAATGAAATATATAGAAGAATAACCGCAGTTAAATGTATCGGATGAATAATCACAACATTTTTTCAGAATATCATGTTTTTCTTAGGGTTTTTATATATGTAAATACTAACGTATTTCATCTTTACCATCTTCATACTTAGTAGCACTAAATAAGAACTTTACATAAAAATAGTATTTTACCTTTGAAGTTTACTAAATCCCTAAAAATAATACTGATGTTGTCATAATATTGTAAAAAAATAGGCCTATCTAGGTGTCTAGCTAATTTCTAAATGAAGCAATATAGAAATTTTTTAATCCGGCTATTACAGTGTTGGGTTAAAAATATTATATTTTCAAGACACGATTGTGCACTCAAGGGAGTGAAATAGGTATTTGCCCTTCCTCAAAGATCTAAAAAAAATTAGTAAAAACCTAAATCATATAAAGTAGAACTAAAATTTAGTACAAAATGTATTGAATTAAGCTAAATTTTAAAATAAGACTTTTTATTCAAAAGGTGTACCGCTATACATATTGACCCTGAAATTCTCTCTTTTTTTATAAATTATAGCACCGCGTCTTACTACCCGTTCGGGTTGTACGCTTAAATACTAATAACGCTAATGGGTTAGGAATTGGGAAGGTTAAATTTAGAGGAAGTGAACCTACATTTGTGTGGAGGGAGAGTGGAAAGCCATTTAGTAAAAGCCACCCCTCAGTTCACCCGACCAAGATTCGAACCTCGATCTCCCCATCCTCAGCAGTCTAGCTTAGCATGGAACCAGCGCATTACCTAACTACGCCACCGAGGCGGGTAATTCCCAATTAAAAATAGCACTTAAATAATTGGTTATTTACATTTTAAACAAGGTCGTAGCTAGATAACATTTTTACTACTACTGCATTATTTACTGTTTATACTATAGCAAATAAAAGTACCAAACAAGATATACAACTTATTACCTACCCCCTCCCCCCTCTAATGTTTAGGTAATATTAATGCTTTCAAGTCTCTCAATACAAGCTAAGGCTTACTAAACTATTACACCTGGAGCTACACTTATAGAGACTTTATAATTCCTTGGACCACACCAAATTTCGCATAAAGCCAACACCAGGGATGTACAAATTTAATTACAAGAGGGCAAAAAGAAAAGTTTATTGCGTTGAATAATTTTATTCATTAATTTTTCTTCAGAAATCATTATAAACACAAAGACTGGCATGAATAGGTTAAACGTTTGTGTGTGAGATGAATGAAAGTGTAAGGAGATGAATTCTCAAGAGAGAAGACAGATGCTCTCGGGTTCTATGATCACGTTTCATAAGTTTCAGGGTCAAAACAATTGTTACCATGAATATGAGGATACCCGCTTCGGTGGCTCCATGGTCTAACGCGCTATTCTCGCAATAGCCTTGACTGCTAAAGATGGGAAGATTTGGATTCGATCCCGGTCGAGTGTACTGAGGGTGGTTTTTCCTAAATGTTTTTCACTCTCCCTCCACATAAATGAGACTACACTTCCTCTAAATTAAACCTTTCTAATCCCTAGCACATAGGCGTATAACCCGAACAGTAGTAAGACGGTTCTTAATTCTAATTATATTTGGGTCTATCTACATTCATTCTGAATAGCTTTTAAGGATATCCAATTTTCAAACATTTATCAAGGAGGTGGTGAATGGTGAATTTTGCTCACCCCCCGCCCTACATGAAAAAGGTTCCACTGCCACTGGCTAGGTCTAGACGTCGCGGTGCGGTTTTATGTAGTCTTCATAAGAAAACAGTGGAATTGAGACCAATAAAACCATTTTACAGTGTTTAAAAAATACTTTGAATTTTTTTTAATTATTCCAAAATGAAAAAACTAGTTCACCAATCCCAATTTTGCTATTGTCAAGGGAGTAATGCATAAAAGCGCAATTGGATACGTTCTCTGGCTCTTTTATCCATTTACCTGAGTAGTCAATCGGTCGTGAGATGGGCTCTTTTATCAATTTACCTGAGCAGTCAATCGGTCGTGAGATGGGCTCTTTTATCCATTTACCTGAGCAGTCAATCGGTCGTGAGAAGGGCTCTTTTATCCATTTACCTGAGCAGTCAATCGGCCGTGAGATGGGCTCTTAAGATAGTTTGCTAGTCGTGTGTTGATACGACTTAGTGTAAATAGAGTGCACGGAAAGTTTCAGAGTGAGTCACAGGAACTGTCGACCAACTGAACGAGGAAACAATGACGCATTGGCTTCCTGGCGTTTTATCTGGAGATGGATGGTCCGCGATAAAGTAAAGTGAACATTTTTTTACACATATTTTATAATCACTGCCAGGAGACGTAGAAAGTTACAGCGATTTAGTTTGTATAATACACTATATAGTCATGTTTTTTATATTCTTTTTGCTAAACATTGTCAGTAAATGAGGTATTTTATAGAATGTGACCGCTTTGTATACAGAATTGCAAATATAGTGGAACCAAAAGTTAGAGGAGAAAACACATATGTGTCGTCACTAGCTCTGATGATGGGACCTTACATTTAAACTTCTTAACACTTTGACTCAATTGAAACAATTTTTATTTAATGAATATATCTTTCGAGTTGTATTAATCTATTTTAACAAGTCTGGGTCCTTAGACCATAGTCTATCCGCGAGTGTATTCGGTACCCCGCGCCTTACTAACCTTCTGGACTAAATTTACACTAATGGATTTGTGTTGAGGAAGGTAGAAACTAGAGTCCGTGTGATCACTGGTTCTGGCAGTGTGTTTCAATATTTTCCTCTGAAGCCAATGATAATTCGCCACGGACCCCTTATTTCCCCTGCCATACGAGAGGAAATCAAAAACCTACGCACACACTAGTATTCTACGTAACCCAATTCATATTAATAACGTGCAGAAGTACCCGGTAACGCTTTTCCCTTGCTTCACACAAACAGAAAAAGTCTTATTTGTATTTATTTCTACCCAATGGTCCTTTTACTTTCCTGCCGGATTTTAATTTTCCACCTCATCTAAAAAGTTTTTTCTAATTATAGTTCCCCTTCCCTAACCCCATTTTGAAATTTCCTGTTTCTAGATTTTTCTAGTTATATGGGGCAATTGCTCTACCTTCATGCTATATTTTGGTTTTACAGCTCTTCTGCAAGTGGGTTTTCATTTCCGGAGTGGTACACTTTCAGCTTTATATATAAAGAGGTATATTTTGAAACAGTTTGTCATACTTTTTTTTATTATGAATACTAGCATTCTTAAAAACATAACAAATGAATTGCGTCCCAACTTGTCATTTCAGGTAACTTAATGGCTTGTTCCATTAGGTTTCATATTTTCATCCCCCGCGCTCGCTCTTCGGTTCTACCCACATAACCAAAAGCACAGGAGGAACTGCATTCTTCTTTGGAAAAATTGTACATTAAGACGAGTAAGGAAGAACTTTTTTTTATTAGTGAATGATAGCGGATTTTTTTTTCCTACGGTGACAAACTTGAAGTTTTTGGAACAGCTTAGCATTATTTACATGTATGGAACGTTCCATGTTCCTCCAAAGCTGTTTCTGCCATATTCATCATTATAGGCAGTAAAGATGACATCTAGCCTCGTCTATCCTTCTTTTTGTATTCAAACACTTACATTGTAGCTCTTCAACACTTAATTTTAAAATTTCGTGAATTTTGTTTAAACTTAGCTCCATCTACAGTACTCATTGACTATAAAGAGGCTGTTCATCAAGCTGTGGGAAGAGTATTACCTCCGCAAAGCATCAAAGGTTGTAGGTTTCATTTAGGCCATAGTTGGTGGAGGAAAATTCAACACTTAAACCTTATTCAAGAATATATTCTGAAATTGGACTATTTTTAAAATACTTCTTCCGACTATCATTCATTAATAAATCTTGGGACATGGACGACTCCCTTACGGATGACCGCATGCTGATTCATCTCGATGTCGACAGAGTAATAAGCTTTACTGATTACATTTCAGAAACGAACGTAACAGAAAATGCAAAATTTCCACTCCGCGTCTGGGCAGATCAATCTCTCGCTGCACCACACACTACAAATTGCTGCGAATCTTTTCATTCCAAAATAAATGGAATGCAGCACACCCGAACATTTTTCATTTTATAAAAGTGTCCTATATAAAAATGCGCACTAAAGGACAGAAACGATGTGAAGCGGTACACAAAGAAGCCTTCAAGATGGAGCAAATTTTGAAGTATGAAACTAGTGAAATATCTCGATTTACTTTTGTCAAAAGTGTCAAATGTAAATCTACAAAAAAAAATCCTTTATTTTTACCGGGAAAATTACATGTGTGGACTAATTTTTATAAACTTTAACATCTAAAAACACAATATATCGTTATTTAATTTTACTTTTCATAATACTTATATGAAATAAGGAATTTAAGAACAGTTAGGCATTAATATTATTGAAATATAACTTAAAGTTGATTTCTTTCAAACAAGGGCGCATTTCTTTTGACACATTTTAAAGAGGGACGTACTTGGTGTAAACATTTTATTTTGGGACACAATCTATATGAAGCCGTCTTCGGTTTAGTTCATTTGTACGGATCTTGCCAACACCAAAACCTCGTGGCCATTTACTATACTTTATATATATATCCTAATCCATAAAACCATTAGAGTAATTAGTATATAATCGGATAACCTTAACTGCTAGTAAGACGCTAAGCAATAAATATAATATTTTTTTTGCATAGCGTCTTACTAGCAGTTCGGGTTATACGATTACGTACTAATTACTCTTATGGTTTTAGGAATTAGGGAAGGTATATTAAAGCAAGTGTACCCGCACTTGCGTAGAGGGAGAGTGGAAAACCTTTTTTTAAACCTCGGTACACCCAACTGAGATTCGAACCTCGATTGCCCCGTCATCGGCAGACTAGTCTACTGCGCGAGTAGTACGTTAGACCGCGCGGCCACCTTTATTTTCTTACAAATGGCACCATTCAGAAAATACAAACATGTTTTATTTGCGGCCAACATGAATAACATTTTACTAAATTATTAGTACTATTGTATAGGATCATTTGCAGATCACATGACTTTACGTATGCATACATGAAAGCAGATATAGTAACATTTTTCTAGCTATCAGATATGTCAATTTGTAAGAAAACTGGGGTACAGATCACGTAAGCTTCTATTTCAAGTACCTGAAGACTAATCGCACTTATCTGCTCGATTTAAATTTTAGTGAATAATTTATTTTACAGTCAACATTAATTGGCTTTGTTTTCTTCGAGTTTTTACGTTAAGTAAATAGTTCACACACTTTGTTTCTTTACGTTACGTGAACGTTAAGTTGATCCCTACATAATAAATAGTTGATTTGTAATAAATTGAGTACTGAAATTTGGATCGTGTGAGTACGGCGCATTTGTTGTATATAGCCCGGAACAAGTATAAGACGATTAACACTACAAAGCAAACATTGTAAATGTCATGGCCGCCTCCAGAAAGACTGTTGCCGATCACACGACCTTCAAACCGCTTTGTATGCCTGCCATTACACGCGTGTATAATGCCATCAAATACAAACACATTTAATTGCGTTAAACATTTAAAGCAATTATATTATTATTATTAGCACCGCGTCTTACTACCCGTTCGGTTTATACTAACTTACGCTAATGTGTAAATGGTAGGGTGGTTGTGAGATGAAATTGAGGACCTACAGTTTAACGTGGAATCCTAACCACGGTGGAGGTCTGGCATTCCACACATTCACAAGTTGTGATTAATACACGTCTTGTCAGAGGTGAAGGAAGGGTTTGGCAATCAGATAAATCTGTGCCAGGACCTTAGATTGAACCCCGGACCCCTAGCACAGAAGTTTTACACCTTACCCCTAGACAGTCAGGCCACCTACAATGTTATCAGTATTGTTTATAGGCATTGATAATTTCTATCAAAAGTGACAGCTGTAATCAACATGACCTGACGTATCAATACGTGAAAGTCCATATATTTTTTAAACTGTCGAATAAGGTTCTCCCTATACAAAAGGATCAAAATGGATTGTAGTAGGGATACGATGTAACAACAATTAAATGTTTATCTTATATCTGGAGGTCTTGGGCTCGATTTTCTCCGAGGGCACAGACAAGGATATACCAGATCCCCTGCCTTATAGAAGTTTCGCTGCGCTCCTTGAGCCAGGTTGAGTCCATCATCACCGGAGTTTGCTAGTGTCAATGCACAGTGATAAAAGCTATATCAAATGTACACTTGTTGAACGACTCACTTTTAACATATGCCTATTCATCATAAAAGAACCATTGTAATCGTGATGGGCAGTCTGCGTAAGTTCCTTGTGAGGTAAGATTATGTGAAGAGTGGGTTGGGTCGTTACCTGAACCTAACTTTGTGATTAACTCGAGATGGATACGTGTGTCTTCTTCGTAGTGAAACCATGTTTAAAATAATCTTTTTTATCGCCCCTTGATGGCACCGAGCTATACCCTCGGAGCGCAGCCAGTTTAACTTGGAGTTGGTGGGTCTGGTGTATACCTTGTCTTTGTTCGAGGGTCATAAGTACATCCCTAAAATTGGGTTTGTTGTACACGCACTTGCTTGGGTGTAGCTTTTGTTCCTTTCTTGTAATTACTTTAGGATAAACTCGAGACGTCTTTCATTGATAAATTTTAACACCGGGAGTGTTTGCGGTGTTTTAATGAGACAGGGGTTAAAGGTATAGTTGGTAAAATATGCACTGACGTTCTTCTGGAAAGTCGATAGGAAGCCACTTTCGTAAGAAAAATCACCCCATTTCACCCGGCCAAGATTTGAACCCCAGTCCCGACCTCACGGGTGAAGTCATTTTGTGTTTTCCTCCGCCGCGTCTAGCTTTACGCTTATTGATCACGTTAACAGGGTAGGTATGAAGAAGGTATAATGTATAGCAATAATAAATACACCCACATTTGCGTAGAGAGACTGTGAAAGAACCAGTTTCAGTGGCCTAGTGGTCTAAGGCGTCACGCTCGTGTTGAACTGGCCTACAGATGACGGGGAGATAGGAGTTTGATTTCTGGTCGGGTCTACTGAGGTTGGTTTTCCTCAAACGGTTTCCCACTATTATTACACTCAAATGCGGGTATATTACCTCTAAAATGCTTCCTTTCTTAACCCTCTGCCATCATAGTAGATATCAAAAATGCGTATAACCTGAACAGATAGTAAGACGTGGTGATAAAAAAAAAGCGGAAAACCATCTAGGAAAAACCACTTTCAATACACCAAGCTAGAATTCGAACCCCGACCTCTACTTAAATGGTAAACCAAACTGAGTATATGAGCCTTAAATTGGGTCTGCGTGCCATCAATGCAGGTATGATAAATTAAAAATATTATTAAAACCTGGAATATAAACATTAAAAAAAGGTGGTGGTTAATTGAGGGAAATGATGAATTGAACTAATCGAATGGTTAAGGAAAATTGGGAAAAGCCTCAATCCTTCTCGTATTGGTAGGGGTTCACCTAGCTTAGTGTTGCAGCCGTCCAGAAATTCCGCGTTATTTAAAATTGGGTGGGTTATTTCAAAAGATAGTTCACACCATAATGGAGGCGAAAGGTATCAACATGCCAACGTATGAACAAATACCTTACAGTTTTTGTTTAGTCATTTTAAAAAGATTAACGAAAAAGTGTAAGAAGCTTATTTTTCAGTGACGTTTCGACCGCAATATTAAGATAAATTGAGAAGTGTTTTGGAGGTTTTAATGTTTCAAAACTGTTATCTCCACAATAAATAGTGCAGTGTAAGGATATTTCCCTTCAATTAAGCGGTGACCTAACTAAGGATCCTCCTCCACCAGCCTTTTGCTCCTTCAAGACCTACCTCGGCTCTAAAGGTGTTTAGAGACACTTAAGGTCGCCCCTACCCTTTTCCAACCAAACTTTCTCCAACAACGAGGTCATATTATAAGTCCTGAAAGGGGCGGTAATTTGAATAAATTTAATACATCAATACACACGCTTTACATTCACGAGTTATTTCAAATCTCCTCACAACGGCCAACAAAGCTGTCTGCTAGCTACTGGCTGTAGAACGCATGCGCACTGATTTGAAATGGTTGGTTCTGAGATTTGATTGGTTCTCCTCTGCCTAGCATCTCGAGCAGAGCGGACTAAGAGGATAGTTTGAACTTCAGCAGAACTGCTCGCGCTGATTAAACGGAAATCTTGTGATTGGCTTAGAGCGCGTCACGTGACCACGTTTCTGTTCTGCGCTAGTTTTACGGTGAACGTGTGAATCCACAGTAACCGTCCCCGTTGTGCCACACATGTTTGTTTCATTCGGGTGAATACGGCAAAGTCGAGTTCGCGCGAATACGCTTCCAACTGTAACCATAGCCTAAAGGTGAATTCACACGTACGCTGAAATTTGAAACAGTAAGTCCGCACCTTTTAGTGGTGCAGTTGTTCACACACTCGCGGAAAGTTGGGAATCTCTGTTTACCCAGGATGCATTGAAACGTCAAACATAAAAACGTAGTTATTACAATCAGTGCAAGTTACTTTATTTAAAATAAAATGAAATGCTTTACTTACTGCCTGGGTTTGATTTTGTAATCGATAAACCTCATGGCTTCAAATAAACTGTCGTTTTTTAAATCGTCACTTTTGATATACGCTATGTTTGAAAGTTTGCGTATGCGGTGATCGGATTTTCTTGGTAGTTTTTCTGTAGAAGCGCTGGAAAAGTTAATAATTAATAATATCACTTGTGTTTTAAAGGCGTTAACTTACCCGAAATTCTATTGGATCAATTATTAATATATTAGAAGCTATTTTTTTTATTGCTCGGCACACTGTTTATTAGTGGCTTAATCTAATAAGGTAGGAATAAGAAAGATAGCTAAGAGGAAGTGAACCCACATTTGCGTGGAGTGAAGATGGGAAAACCACAGTGATAATCACTTTTGGAAAATCATTCTCAGTTCTCCCGGTCGCGATTCAAACCTCAATCTCCCCTTCAACGGCGATCGATGGATTGCGAGCCAACGACTCGACCCTTAGACCACCGATGCAAGTCTAGGAAGCTTCATGAAATAAGTTTAATCAAGCTAGCGTTTTTTCAAGTTTGGTGTTTTTAATTATTATGTTTTAACACTGGAAATTGGCTAAATCATGATTTAATCAAAGGCGAAGAGACGTTGAAGGACAATATTTACTGTAATGCAGCAGCATTTTTGAGGAGAGGGAAGGGGTAAAACACAATGATAAATCAAATGAGATTAAAAAAGTCACAATCATAATAATATATTTATACTGCATTTATATATGATAAATTTAAAACAATACAAATTACACGCTACAGCCGTTGACGTTTAGATTTTAGAAATTCATAATACGATATAGTTATCATATTTATATAAATTGGAATCAGCATTACTATGGAGAAAATAAACTTATGTTTATTGCTTTAGGTAATGTACCTTTATTTGTTTTTGTGTATGATATATTATTTGTGTGGATTGGAATCGCACAATATGGAGAAAATGAACTTTTTATGTTTGTTGCTTTAAGTAAAGCACTTTTATTTGTTTATGTGTATAATATATTTATAGGTAACGTAATGCTTGAATAAGGACGCCTCGTAATCGTAAAAAGAAATAGTAAAAAATCGAACATTTATCCGACACCCTAGCTTAGTCGGTAGCGTGTCTGCCTACTGAGCTAAGGGTCCTGGGCTCGATTTCAGGTATGGCCGAAATATGTATAATTGGTAAAATGTAGGTTTACCCTTTCACAATGATAAATTAACGGTTGTGGACTGGGTGTTGTGGCTGTCCTAGTCTTGGGTTAGACTATAAGGCCTGTGCAGCTATGACAGGCTTAGCAAGCCGATAGTGGAAAATATATGACTTGAATAAAAAACTGACCCAGGCCACAGACTGGAAACAGTAATGGATGTAAATTTTTTTTAAAACTAGTTTTGGGACATGTGTTATTAATAGTAAACTCGTATCCTCTCTTAAACAAAATTGTATCAACTTGCTAACTATATTTCTGTGTGTACAATAGATTGCTTATTTTAATTGTGCTTGTTAAATTAATTCTAGTGTATAGGCCTATATATATATTTATATATACACACAAAAATGTACATGTTCAACATTTGAAGACTTAGTGGAGGGAAAAATAAATAACCACCGTTCGGGCTATACTCTTAAATACTATTTACGCTAATGGATTATAAATTGGGAAGGTTGAATTTAGAGGTAGGGAACCCGCCTTTGCGTGGAGGGAGAGTCGAAAACCACTTAGGAAAAACCACCCCCAGTTCACCCGACCGAGATTAGAACCTAGCTCAACACGAATTTAGCGCGTTAGCCAACTACGCCACCGAGGCGGGCTGTTTCTAGGCTAAACAAATACATTTGGTTTCTATTACACTGAACACTGAGTGCCTTTCTTGCTGATGTTTCTATTTTAAATTATATTTAATTATATAATTTATATAATGTAAATAATACAAATATATTTAATAACCTTTCCAATTCTTTGAAAGGCTAACTTGTGAAAGAAACATATCAATACATTTAAAATGTGTTTCAATCTCTTGCTCTTGAAACATATTACTGTACTGTACTTTACTTTAAAATATAACACAGTTCTCTATTCTACCTCTCAAACCAAACTAGCTGTCACTTACTACCAAGGGCTCAGAGGTAAGTTAGGACAACGATTTAATAGCCTTACACCCGCTCCGATGGCCGCATGGTCTAAGACGCTACTCTTGCAGCAGACTAGGACGTGGAGATCGAGGTTTGAATCTCGGTCGGGTGTACTGAAGATTTTTCCTAAAATAGTTTCCCACACCCCTCCACTCAAATGCGGGTGCACTTCCTATAAAATAACCTTACTCATCCCTAAAACTATTAGCATAAATTATTATAAATCTAAATAAGCGTGTAACCCGAACGGATAGTAAGACGCGGTGCTAAAAAATAAACTAGCCCTACAAACTTTAAATGTTCAAATAAACAATGTAATAATAGTAGGCTATTAGCCGTTTCCCTTATAGAAAGTACTGTACATGGTAACTTATAATTTTAATACTAAACCTGCTCTCACTGAAGCACGAAGCTATTTTATAGTAACCTCACGGATTATAACATTTTATTTTTGCTTAAGCAACACACACTTCCTGTTTCTAAAAACCTTCTAATCAAATAATGTGTGAAAGTTTTATTTGATTGGTGTGAATCGTGTGGTTTTAAATAACCAATGAAGAGACAATCAAACTATTCCGTCATTGTTTTTACCTAACATCTTGGTTGAGTTTGCTCGTTTTTACTAATTGAAACTATACTTCCCTGCTATGAGCAATTTACCTGAAGCACATTTCAAAATATTTCAATCGCACTCGTAGATCTCAGTCCTGGCATATTATTTCAATCGCACACGTAATCTCAGTCCTGACATATTATTTTAATCGCATACGTAATCTCAGTCCTGGCATATTATTTTAATCGCACACGTAATCTCAGTCCTGACATATTATTTCAATCGCACTCATAGATCTAAGTCCTGGCATATTATTTCAATCGCACACGCAATCTCAGTCCTGACATATTATTTTAATCGCACACGTAATCTCAGTCCTGGCATATTATTTTAATCGCACACGTAAGCTCAGTCCTGACATATTATTTCAATCGCACTCGTAGATCTCAGTCCTGACATATTATTTAAATCGCACACGTAATCTCAGTCCTGACATATTATTGCAATCGCACTCGTAGATCTCAGTCCTGACATTATTTCAATCGCACTCGTAGATTTCAGTCCTGACATATTATTTAAATCGTATTCGTAGATCTCAGTCCTGACATATTATTTCAATCGCACACGTAATCTCAGTCCTGACATATTATTTCAATCGCACACGTAGATCTCAGTCCTGGCACATTATTTTAATCGCTCATATGTTTCAGTCCTGTCTTATTATTATTTTAAACTTACGCGGGGCCTATATTTCAGTCTTGACCTCTCACTCTTGTTCAGCCTTCGAAGTATTCTCAATTTTTTTTTCTAACCAATATACAATCACATGTTTATAATTATAAATGTATACTTCATTCACGGTAGGAATTACTCTCTGAAAGGTCTTTTTTCCTACTAATATCCTACTTTATAATAGATTTCTGGTAGGGAAAAAGGCCTTTCAGAAGACAATTCCTACGCTGAACAGACTTTACATAGTTAAAGTGTAATTTTCATATACGGATCTATACTGCATCCTGACCTTTGTAAGATAACTTAACAGAGGGCAATAAAATAATCAATCATAATACCTGGAATGTATGTGTGTGTAATGGGACGAACCAACAATCTAATGCTACATTCTTGTCCATCGAGGGCCTTCAAGACCTGTATTCGAAATAGCTTCGGCTATTTGATTCTTAGTGAGGTTTTGTTAAAGAAATACTCTCTTTAAAATGTTTTTATATTTAAAAGTCAAGTAAATGACATTTTTGCCAACAGGTCGGAGAAAACTGTAGGCAATGTTAACTGAATATTTTTATTTAGCACCGCGTCTTACTACCCACTCTGGCTATACGCATAAGTATTAATCACCCTAATGGGTAAGGGAGGAGGAAGGTTGGATTTAGAGGAAGTATACCCGCGTTTGCATGGTGAGCTAGTGGGGAAACCATTTAGGAAAAAAAAACCTCAGTATAACCGACCGGGATCAAATAACGATCTCCCCGTTATCGGCACTCTAGTCTATTGCGAGAGTAGTTCCTTTGAACATACGGCCATCGAAGCGGATAGCTGGGAAAATATATGCTCCGATTGAAAACCCAGAACAAATCTGACGGTTTGGCCAAACACTCGATGAGTTTCTCGCATGTTTTTGTATCTTGCTGCTGAACTTATTTGAATGACCTTGTTTACCGCCCACCAAGTTTTTATCCTCGAGGCACCGCATGTTGACGCAAAGCATGTCCTTCCTTTTCTTTGGTAAATTTGGGACCTTAGTGTTAAACTTCATAAGGTAGGAGTGTAGAAAACGCGAGAAAAGGTTGTGTTTTTGCAGTTTTTACAGCAAAACCTTTGTTGACCAAAATAAATAAAACTTTTCTCCAGTACATACATAGTTTAATTTCATTCACACAGTGATAGCAACCTTTGTTGAATATCTGTCATATGAGCATAGTGGCATTAGATGACAAACTTTTTAAATTAAGAGAAAAGGTGGTAATTAGATTCCATGACTCCCTTGACAAATATTCAACAACTGTTGATATCGCCAAGTGAAGAAAATTAAACTCTTATGTTTGTACTGAAGCAATATTTGATTTCTTTTCTTCACATGTTGACCTCAATAGTTCCTGAATATCTGTCATGAGCATAGTAGCATTATCTAACACAGTTTTTAAATACAAAGAAAAAGTTGTCATTAAATTCCAGGGCACCTTTACGGATATTCAAGAAATTTTGAGGGCACCATGTAAATAAAATTAAATTTTATTTTTGTACGGGAGTAATCTTTTATTTATGTTGTCCAAAAAAAAGTTTTTCCACAAAAACTGCAAAAACGCGGTCTTTTTCTCACGCCCTCTTCCATCCTTGCGGATCTGGGCGTGAACCATCTGGTAGAATATCTATGTACTAGGGGAGTTTTGGAAATGTTATGGTTTCCTATTGCCTTCCACACTAAATTTCTATGAGTTAAAGCGAAAGGACCTACCAATTTTCCCGGTTAAGGTATTTTCACGTACTTTTTCCGGGGTTATTTTACAAGCCAGAATCGCCATGGGACCGACGGCTTTACTTCCCCCCCAAAAGAAGTTGTGCTACTGATTTTTATCCCTCAATAAAAATCCGTCGACCTCGTCTGGGTTTGAACCCACGAGCATTTGCTCCTGAGGCAAGCACTTCACCCCAAAAACGCCGAGGTCGACAGTGTGGTAGGTACTAAGAGGAAGCTATCCACTTCGTCAAGTCGTTTACATTGGAGACGTCTTCCATTTACTCATAACAGTGAGATACCTTATACCCTCTTTAGTGGCCGAATGGTCTAAGGCGTCACTCTTGTGTTAAACTAACCTGCTGAAGATGGGGAGATCGGGATTCGAATCTTGGTTGGGTATACTTATAGTGGTTTTTCCTAAATGTTTTCCCACTCTCCTTTCACGTAAATGCTGGTAGATTACCTCTAAAATGCGTCCTTATTCATCGCTACCCCATTATACTAATTATCATATATATGTATAATCTGAACAGGTAGTAAGACGCGCTGATAGAAACAATGTTTGACACTTATAGCGTTGGAATAGTTTCAGGGAGGCGTGTCAGGCTCGTTTAATCACAAGAGCCACATTGAAAATTTAAAATACTAAGGAGGTCGCATTTTAAGAATTAGGCCTACAATAGTGTCGTCTTGTTGAGTAAAAATTAATCCAAATTAGTACATTTTTATTGCAAATAGAAAACTAATAATAAATTAAATCACTCTTATTTTTCCTATACCCGCCTCGGTGGCTACGCGCTACTTTCGTGATGAGCTGGACTGCTGAGGATGGGGATATCGAGGTTTGAATCTCGCTCGAGTAAACTAAGGGTGGTTTTCCCTAGATGGCTTTCCACTCTCCCTCCACGCAAATGCGAGTTCACTTCCTATATATTCAACCTTCCCAATTCCTAACCCATTAGTGTAATTAGTACTTAAGCGCATAAACCGAACGGGTAGTAAGACGTGGTGCTAAGTATTATTATTTTTCTTAGGAATATTTGCAGTGTTGATCAAGCATTATTTAGGTATTTGAATTTCAGTGAAAGGTTTTAAATGTAATGTAGTTAAATGTGATAAGGTATAACGTTCCCAAAAGGTGTATTTTTACAAGTTTAATATAAAATAATCGAACTACATTTTATGTTGTTTCGCCCTACATTCCTCATGAAATCAAGGGTCGAGCCTTAAGTTTGACATTCCTAGTTTAATATAAAATAATCTAGCCACATTATATGCTGTTTCGCCCTACGGTCCGCAAGTAATCATGGTTCGAGCTTCGAGTTTGACATTCCTAGTTTAATATAAAATAATCTAGCCACATTATATGCTGTTTCGCCCTACGGTCCGCAAGTAATCATGGTTCGAGCTTCGAGTTTGACATTCCTAGTTTAAAACTTTTCCGGTGAGCTTTAATGATATATATTGTTTTAGTTCTATATCCAGAAATAATTAGTATTATTTGCATTGACATACTTTTGCTATAAAATAAACATTGCTAAAGACCTTGATATTAGTATTTTCATACAAGAAATAATGCCATATGTATTGCAGTTTAAATGTTTTATCCGTAAAACCTAATTAAACTTCAATAAACGCGCCAAGGTTGTATTTATAGCGATTAAAATGTTAAGTAAAGTCTCCAGCAAGGTTTATTTCAGAAGAAAAGTTTATTAATCAAGGACGTACAAATGCCTTTGCATCAAAAAAATAAATTGTTAAAAACCATTCAAAACTTGCTCTTAATTCACAGATACCGTAAGAAAGCAGTAGGAGGGACATTTTAGCAATTAATGTTTACGGTCATCATTATTATATTGGTATTTAAACTTTCTATTAAAAGTGACAGCGCTGCCCGCAGCGGTGAGTACGTGGATTAAACGTTGTCTCTTTTGGTCTGGTTTGACGGGGACTGAGAGGTCGAGGGCTCTAATCCCGGTTTGGTATGCTGAGGGTTGATTCTAGTAAATGGTTTCCTTCTCTCCTTCCACGCGAGTGGGTACATTTTATCTAAATTATTCCTTCTTCGTACCTTCCCATTAGTGTAATTAAATGCGAATAGCCCATACGGCTAGTAAGACGTGGTACAAATAAAAATGACAGCTGCAGCTGGCAATACTTTGACGTACCGGTACATTTAAATGTCAGATATTTGTTCGTCCTACCACATTCTTATTTGAATATGGCACAGGTCTTATACCTGCACCGGTGGTCGCATGGTCTAAGGCATCGGGGCCGAATGCGCTGCAGGTGGTTTGACATATGTGATTTATCACCTTTTTTTCTTTCCCTCTCCACGCTAATTTGGGTATACTTCTTCTAAAACTACCCTACTCATCCCTACTTATTAGATTAGATTATTTTAAGCTTAGTAAGGAAAATAAAAAACACAGGCCACAGCCTAACTTTCGGCGGTGTTAGAAATTTGTCCAAAAGAATCAGTTACTTTCTGTTATTTATGGTTATCAGTTATCACCTATAACTTTATGAGGTCCATCCATTCTCGTGGCTAAATGGTTAGGGTGGTTGACCACATCTTTAGGAGAGTCTGGCTGGTTTCGGGGAAGGGACATACTATCTATATTTTAGAAATTTTGACTCTACAGTACATTGCTAAAACCTAAAGATGTCATTTAAAAATTGACGCACGCTGCATCAACTGGCTGGATCCAGATCCAGATCCGCCTGTTAAGATAGACTGCCGATGACGGGAAGATTGAGGTTCGAATCTCGGTCGGGTGAACTGGGGGTGGTTTTTCCTAAATGGTTTTTTACTCTCCCTCCACGCAAATGCGGGTTCATTTTCTCTAAATTCAACCTTCCCAATTCCTAACCCATTAGCGTAATTAGTACTTAAGCGTATAACCCGAACGGGTAGTAAGATGCGGTGCTAAATAAAAAAAAACTAGACAGATAGTTTTATAAAACTTCGGCCTTCATCACAAATTGATAAATATACTCCATTCACAGTAGGAATTACTCTCTGAAAGGTATTTTTTCCTACCTTTATCCTACTATATAATAGATTTCTGGTAGGGAAAAAGGCCTTTAAGAAAACAATTCCTAATCTGAACAGACTTTAGATCCATACGCTATAGTATTAGGCGTATTTCCGTATTTCCATATAGGTTAATTTGTAAGTCGTGTGCTAGTATATTTATGTCCGGAAAGTTTATTTTAAACACCGCGAAAAAGAAATCCTGTTTGTGTCACGAATACAAACCAAACGTAAGTAAATTTATTATATTCTAATCCGTCATAAGGATAATCTTGATTGACAGTTAAAAGAATGTACTAGATCTACTTTCATGTTAATACGCCAGATCATATCTTCTGCAGTTCTAACTTTTGATAGCTGACGTTAATTTGGTCTGCTTTAAGAAAATAATAGTGACGTTTTGTTGGTTGCTATTCTACATATTATATTTACATACGCCTTAAGATAGTGTTTCTATTCCGATCCGACTAAGTTATGTAGACCTTGGCCTTAAGTCACGAGTTGACCGCGCTAATATACACCGAAATTTCCCGAAGACTAACCATTATTACCAAAAACAGGGTTTCTACCAATGCTGGAAATATACTTGAATTTATTTTTGATACTAGAAATACCGGAATATACTTGAATTTTTAATCAAATAATTGAAAAATATTAAGCCTCTTTGTATTAAGTGAAATCTTAGCTACGGCAATTTCCATCAATTTGTATGCAAACTTCAGTTATACATAACTTAAAGCGTAGAAATAGGCAAAATTGTTTTAAAAAAATACAAAAATTGAAAATAGTTTGTGATTGTATGTTAATATTTGTCTGCGTTATATAAAATAATTTTGTTTGTAGCTATTAATTTCTTAATGTTTAATCATGTTTCAAGTAACTGCAACTATCTTAATGCCTATGAATTTTTTCTTGTTAAAAATTTTATTTTTGTTTTTCATTTATGAATCTGTGTTTTTCTTACTCTGTGTTTATTATACAAATTAATTGTTAAAAAAAATAATTTGTGCGGAAAGGTTTGACTGTCAGGGAATGGTGGAGGCCAATAAAACATTTGTAATAAATATGTGTGTGTGTTTATTATACATTAGTTTTATACAAATGAATTACATTTATTTCCACAATACAGAATATTTGTTGTGGACAACGATAGACTTTAATTTTAGGCCTTTTTTTATTTGCTTCAATACAGTTGAATATTTTTTATAATACAAATCTTTATTTATGACAGACATAGACTTAACTTACTCTTTTCATGTTATGTTTTTGCAATTGAGATGCTTTGGTTCTAATAGCCTTTTACTATACTGAAATTTAAAAACTTTCGTCCATTATTATTATTATTATTATTATTATTAATATTCTAACAGCTATCGGAAGCAAGTCTGTAACTCAGAATCATTCGAATCTTTCTTAATATCGCACCAAGGGACCCAACCGTTGTTCGAACCCTTGTATCTAAGACGTGGTTGATAACCATGTAACTGTGATTTGGACCGCTCTCATATATTTAAAAATGTCGTGGATGAAGGTATTTTTCTTCAATAAATGGTATGTAAATTATCCTTTCAATACTTCATCCATGGAGAATCACGCGCTTTTCAGAAATAATGTAGAAGAATTGCACCACTAAAACTTATTTTTTATTTCAAAATTTAACTCCGTAGTATTTACCAAACAAGCAAGAGACGTTAGTTTCCTATACCCAAT
>CABFWB010004128.1:5906-17212 GCA_902151455.1 Timema bartmani
GGTGAATATTAAAATAATCATTAACTAGTATTTGGTTAATGAAATACAATTAAAACCGTAGTATCGTTAAAAACTATATGATTTTCTCTTTCTCTCTTTCTCTCTCTCTCTCTATATACATTAGAGAGAGAGAGAAAGAGAGAAAGAGAGAAAGAGAGAAAGATAAACTTAATCATATAGTATTTAATGATACTACAGTATATATATATATATATACTGTAATATATATATAGAGAGAGAGAGAGAAAGAGAGAGAAACTTAATCATATAATTTTTAATGATACTACAGTTTTAATTGTATGACATCAACCAAATACTAGTTAATTAACATTTTAATATCCCACTTCAAGATGCGCCTTTTAAAAATTCCAATTTTAAAATTATCTCTGTCGATATTTCTAATGCCTTTATTTCCCTACACTCAAGAGGATATTGCTAAACAGAGAACATTTCTTGTAATGAACCAAGTTAGTGTGGTCCAAGAAAAGGAGGCAAATATTTTTCTATCACCTGTAAGATCTTACTCGAGAAATTATCAAGAGGAAAGCACAGCTTAAATATAAGAACAACTGTGAGATATGGAGTTTGTAGCTGATATAGGTAGGATTTCTACACTTACCCAACCATTCTTTCAACAAACCTACTTACTCCAAACACTGAAAAGTTTGAAATCATACACTAAATTTTAACAATAAAGTATTACTAGCTATAACAAGGTTGTTAAAGACTACGTAGGAGAAGAAAATCAGTGATAAAATAGTAGTTGTATATTGATAATAAAATATGAGTGTAAGTTAGGTAAAAATATGTCAAGCTTTAAAAAAACGTAAATATCCTCTTGACACCTGGCTAATAAAATAACAACCAGTATAAACTATTCCCTATAAGACACCAAAAGAGGTAATATTTTTTCCCCCTCGTTTCATTACCTATTCGGTTATAGGACTACGTATAAGTAGGCTGATAATTACAATATTTTTGTAAAATAATAAAAGTATAATGAAGAGGAAATGCACCTGCATTAGCGTGGGGGAAGTGAGAAATCATTTAGGAAAGCTACCCTCAATGCACTCTATCAGAATTCAAAATCCGGATTTCCCGCCATTAGCAAACCATATTCAAATATGTTTTTGACCATATGCTCACTCGTGTGGGTTATATCAATAGTGTTAATACTATCAATAGTATATTCACGTAAGTTTTAAGATAACAGTATTATTATTATTATTATTATTATTATTATTATGTAATTTTATTTTAAAAACACTTTATTCTTTTTGCACATAGGCCTATATATTTTTACTTTCTCTTAAATAAGAAAAAAATTGTGTAATCGTTAAAAAAGTCAGCCTCAAGATTCTGATGAATATTGACATTTAATGTGCCTCCGAATCCAAAAAAGTGGATCTGGAAAGTCTGTTTGTACCTCATTTTTTTTTTGTCCGTACCCTGTGCCACTACCAAAATAGTTTTATGGATCTTGTTCTAGTTGATATTGAGGCATTATATTATCAACTATTTTTAAAATTGTAATTTAATCACTTAAAATAAGGGTTGTTTATTAATAAGAGTTTTTAAAAAATTTGAAATTTTTTGAAATTGGCTTTAGCAATTTTGTTTAAATTGGATATCTTGGATGTGTTTGATGACAAATAATACAATATATTTTGGGAGAAAATTCGCTTAAAGGGAAGTTTACTTAAGACATATTTTTGTAAACTAGATATTTCTCTAAAATTTCTTTAACGTTTTTGCTAAAAATGTATTTCTTAGGAGTGTCTTGTATACTTTTTTTTTTCAGAGAAAAATTGACTTAGAGGTATTTTATATTTTACTATTATTTTTTTAATTATAAATTAATATTCCAAAAATGATCAAACGGTTTTGTTTGGATTTGAAATCCATGCAATGTTTTAAATGATAAATAGGCCTATTGGTAAATAATAATATATATATTTTATATTTCTAAAGTGACTCGAACGATTTTGTTAAAAATGTATATCTGTGAAATTTGTTTTAAATTATAAATACCACCATGTACATGATTTTTAAAAAAATATGAAGACTTTGCTGGTGACAGGTTTTTGAAAACGTGAAATATTTTGAAACATGATCTAATTATTCGATTTAAAATAAATATTATTAATAGTACTACATTATTAATAGCACTGTAATATGTTAAAAATTAATTAAAAGTGTGCCGGGCTAATTTAAATTAGCCCTCACACTTAATTGTTTCAACCTTGCACAAAGTAAATACTGGCTCTGCAAGAACAGAGGGTGAGATTGGACTTACCATAGCCCAACCGTTGCAGTGGCTTGGTTGTGTGATTGTCACTGATGAGCCACATTTAGCCAGTGGCGTATTCTGATAAAATGAATAGGTATGCTGTAATCTAAAAGTTGCAGGGGAGATTTGGGGCCAAGGATCCTCAACCACCGTTGTCCAAAAACATCACGGGATTATTTCAAGGGAAATATTTGAAGATGGTTGCCTATAGAAAAGTGGTTCTGCTTCCCAGATAATCTGTAAAGACTTCTCAGAAAATCTGAAAGCACCGGGAATCAAACCTGGGACTTCTGTATCCATAGCCAGAACCTATGACCAATAGACCACAAAAGCGGTCCTCAAATTGTAATTATATCTACATGGTTAGAAATTTAAGTAAATATTGATGTCTGGGCTAAGAGTGGTATGGGTATATTTCTGAATGCATACGAGGGACAGATCCTATTCATTTAGCCTAGTGTAATTAAAAGCACACAGTTAGCAATATTCAAAGTAAAAAATCATAGTAAGAGTAAAATGAAGTGGTAACATGTATCAAGTGTCCATCAGATCTTGGTGAGAAGGAATCAGGTGGATTGTCCAAATCACTTTGCAATTAAAACTATTTCTTGGATTCCTAACTTAACTCATACAATGCTGCTTGGAAACAAACGAGCCTCCCAACTTGAGAATGTATGCTTCATAAGCTATTTAGATACGTAAACTCTGACTAACATAGGGGAGATTATCTCGGACTATTAATATTCTATCGCTACGTCATTGGCTTATTGCTAAGATATTTACACATAACTTTTGCTGTAAGCAGTGGTGCATCCAAGGGGGAGAGAGGCAAACAGGGTGTTTATCCATCCACCCCCTTCACCAATACCACCAATAGATTTAATATAAATTTAAATAATATGAAGTAAAACTAAAATATTTAACATTGAAGATGTGTTAAATGTATAAGCTACATTATAATACCAGGCTTCTGATTTAAGCCTAATATTCAAAAGGTTTACTGCTACACACAAAATTAACAATTGCAAAAAAACACAAATAATAGCTTTGAAACCATTTGCATTCTTTAAATATTTTAATTACAATAAAACTACTCCAAATAATTTCTAAAAGCATTTAATATTCATAATTATTCTCGGTTTTTAGGCTGTGCAACCCCAAGCCCGCTCTCTTCATCAAAATTTCATTCTTGCTACAGCCTTGATTGAATACCTCCCCCAAAGTAAATGGCTGGGTACGGCGCTGATTAAATAAGTTATATGATTTTTTTTATTTTATCTTTTCCTTCTAAATCATCTTGAAATAGTGAAATTATACTCTTGAATTTTGGGATTCTTTGATGTTTAATTATAAAAAATAACAATGACTAATTAGTCGTTAATGTAAAACAAAAACTAAAAGAACAATATTAAAACTCCACGATAATTTCTATTAAAGAAAAACAAGAATTACCGTCAACTACGGTTAAAATAGCCTCGTCACTCCCCCTCCCCTCTTACCTACTCCATCAGTGCTGAAATGCCCAAATTTGAAAGAGTGGTTAAATGTGTTTGCCGAATACATGATAATACATGTGACTAGAATGCCTAAACACAGCTCAATGTATTAATTAGTGTATAATTAAAAGCTTGCTAGGCATACTAGCTATTATTTTAAATTAATTTTATACATATTTTATGTAATTTTACTTAAACTATACTAAATTATTCTGAAAATTGAAAAATGACACCTGGACACGGGAATCGAACCCAGGACCTTCGGACCTCCTGGATAGCTCAGTGGTAGAGCAGTGGTGTACTAAGCCGAAGGTCCCGGGTTCGATCCCGTGTCCAGGTGTCATTTTTCAATTTTCAGAATATATCTAGATAGAGTATTCCTCTATAAATGCACAAATAATAGCTTCGGCTATTTGATTCTTAATATACTAAATTAGCTTAGTAAATAAACATTGTGATCTTGAATCTTTTTTCAATAGTTGGCACAATGCTTAGCTTGCTATACATGAACAGCATGACCTGGGGTGTAAAAACACGAGCTCATTGGCTAATGGCCAATTACTTTTGGGCGAGCGGAAAGGAATGTGTTGCAACCCCCTAGACATTGGGCAAGGTCATTAGAACCTTCCTAGCTTGCCTTGCGGTTTTCAAGCAGCAAGCCCTGGGTTTACTATTGTGCTAAGTAGAACCTTTTTGAAGCAGAATTACTTAAAACACAGTATTCTTGGAATATGATCCAATATTACTTTTAAAATTAATAATTCCTTACATGTATATTTATTAACAATTTGAACATTAGTATTTACACAGCACAGACAACATTAAATTTTAAAAAAACTAGTCCATATAATTATGAGTATGCGGTGCAGGACTAGCATACCCGTAGAATACGCCACTGCATTTAACTATACTGGAATGGCAACTCACGAAAAATTACTAAAATAAATTATTTCTTGTTTTGATTCTCACATCATCTGCTCTTCGTGCATCCGCCAATACCCGCTTCAGGCATCAACCTCTCCGGGCGCTGTCGCTCCAAGACGTGATTGGTCGACCCCCCTTTTTCTCCTATTCTAGTCTGGTGTCAATCGGGGAGCCTATTTAGCATGATGTATCGACTGAAATAAAAACAGAACTATATTAATTTTCAGCTGAACATATTAATAAACTTTGTCTTTCTTCGTGTAAACTAATATCATCAAGAGGTATTAGCACACGACGCTATGGCTTCGAATTCAGCCATGGCCAGGATCAGCGCCAAGTAGCGTCCCGCCACTTTAAGGAAATTTATCCTGAGAAACTACGTGGTCAGTCTGCTCGGCTTGGAGAGATGGTCAGTTAAATTAGCACATAAGTATTACAATACCTCTCGGGATTTTAGGATTATGTCTGCTAGTTATATTATTGACTATAATTAGTTTACCCTAGTCAAGAAGTTGACTTTATTTTTGTATGTAGTAATCCGTCGCTTAACGACTCTGCTGCATACATATAAATGGCTTAGATTGTAATTGATATTTATTACTATGCCTATAACTTGACTGTTGGGCATTTGGTTCCTTTCGAACAAAATTTGTTTATAATGTATGTGTATACCTTGTAGGTCTAGCTACACCTGTTCGGCTTCGTGCCGTTTCATGAGTAAGCTAGACCTGTTACGATAAACTGTTTACTGTACATTGTGTAGACATAGTTTACCAACTTTGGATACCCCTCTAATGAGTTAGCCATTACTTAACTGTCGCTTAACGATTATTTGTGGTTTGTGTTGTTGTATAATAAGCCTAGCCACTCTAATGTAGTCCTTTTTGTTAGAATGGGACCTCCAGTCTCCTTTAACTGGGAGAACGTCAGCAACAGGAAATTAGGATTTAGCTATTAGGAGTTCATGGCCTAATTAGGCCTTTTTGACCCAGTCAATTGTCTCATATTCTTTTTGTTTATTTTCATTCTCTACTTTACCTGTTTGCCTAACATCTCCTTGCTTGGCGCCTCAAGGCACCAACACATGTCTGTATTTAATACCACGTAGACTGATCCTTAAGATAAATCAAAAGAACGCGTCCGCATTCTAATTCTAGTTTTGATAAAGGAGAATTTATGATTATGACAGTGCCATCATAATTAGGACATATTTATCCCTAGTGCACGGGATATCGTTTGCAGCCCCTACTAGTGGTCTTGACGTTCACGCTGTATATAAACAGGATTATAGGAGCTAGTAACTTATGAGGATGGAGGCCTCGTTCCCAGGATATATAGTTATATGGGACATTAAGAGCTATATGAGTTTTCATTCGTATTAATAGGATGATGAACACACATTGTGTGGCTTTATACTTACTACCTTGTCTTTTATAAGCACTAAGCTAAACGAGTTGAGCTATAGCTGCCAGTTTAAAACTTTGAAACTATGCTAGTAACCTTGTTCTTCTTTTTGTAGGTTTTCATTACTCTATGTTGACCGCCTAACTTTGTTTATTGTATTGATATTAATCTTACCTCATAAAGCTCTAATAATATTTGTACACTTTATAAGGCTTTTTGTGACCAGCCACATATATAGTTCATCAAAACTTACCTTCTCAATTACATGATTTATTTATTCTTTTTTGTTGTATAATAAGAGAATACACCTCGACACCCACTAATGGGTATCATTTTGTATGTAAAATTATCTATTAAATACAATATTGTATGCCATGTACTTGTTAATTCAATCATAACTCAACCCCCTCGTCCCCCTTTTTACTGAGGGTTCAAAAGTAACCGATTGATTTTTTTAATATACCGGTATATAATGAATTTAACCATTTACTTTAAAATATATATCTAAAAGTCTTTCATTCGATGATCAAAAATATGTTTATTTTTCTAAGGGAAACGTATTAATGAGTGCTTTATTAATAACCACTATTTTGAAAATTTTGTTTCAAACTTAAATAGAATGTTTTAAAAAGAGATTGTATCGCACAATGTATTTCGGAATATTTCTTCTTTAGATTTTCTTCAAGACTAATTAATCTATACTCAGAAATTATATCAGCGACTTTTATTAACTGAGTTGTTAAACAATTAGATTTTCCAGTCCTCACAGTTGGCAGGGTCGTGGAAAGTAGGGGGTTGGGAGATTTGGACGCCCCCTGGAATTTGATAGATCACCCATAGGGGCTTTATATGTGAGTTTAAAAAGTATTTTTATTGTCTAAAGCAGTAAAGTATCCTATCTAATCCTCTTCTCCCTAGAAAAATTAGATTTCTACGCCCTTGCTAAAGGGGTTAGTTGGATCTGTGTATAAGAAAGTCATCAGTAAATATACCATTCATGCATTGCCATTGCCTCTGCAACGAACTGGCCAAACATGTATCTGCTATCATGGCGTCAGTTCACGTAATGTAACCTTTGTTTACCCTGACATGTTGCAGGGCTACCTTGCATTGTGCCACTATTGTGTATGCTATAATTTAGAACCATACTTAGTGCAATCCGTCAAGGTAAGACTTTTAACTTTCAGGGAATACGGAGTATACTGTACATATTATTGGGCAATACACCTTGGTGATCAATGATTTAAACTATAATATGGTAATAATATATTATGTTCTTGTATACATTTATATGTTTGTGACTTACTGAAAAAACCCGCTATTGTAAGAATATTAATAAATGATGAGTTCTTAGATTTAATGCATGTGTACCTAATGTGTTCGTCTTATGGTTAGTCCTCTATGCAACATTACAACTATAAATATTTCATTTTTTTAAACAAATCTTACTATTTTTCACTTAGCATAATGCATATTATTATGATGTACCCATTTTATCGTCACTAAAAGCTAAGGTATTGTAAGGTATTGCATACAATTTTGATCTCGTTGACTTTATATTTGATGACTAGTCCAAGGGTATAAGTCAATTTAATTAAATGTTAAGATTTAAACTCTACATTGATATTAATCAAAGAGGAAACAAGCGATTTGTAGATGTTGATCCTATCTAAATAAGTGGACTGAAGACGCTGAGATAATAGATAAAGTAATATTACTAAATGTACATCTCTGTGGACACCTCCTTTATTGTTCTTAGTGCTCATAGTGGTGGCATTCCAAACTAATTAATATTTTGCAATAAATTTCGTTTATCCTGTAAGTTGGCAAGCCTACCTTACAAAATAGCATAGCTTATAAGCTAGGGCCATAATTTAAACCAGGGATTCCAAAACCTTTTAGAACCAAGGAACCCTTGCAGCAGAAAAAACACATGCTGTAGCCCTCATACAAAAAATGTTCATTAATAATATTAACATTCAATAGTGACAATAACATTTTACAAGTGTTTTAGAATATAATACTTCAATATACATTCAAATAAATAATATATTTCAAAGCTACTTACTTGTGCAAATGTTCCACATAGCATATGCAAAATTAAATCAGTATTTATCTATGTATTTATTAGTGGCCTGGGTGGACTTGCTTTTGATCACAAAATTATTAAATATTTGGAGCTATGGTTGTCAGCTGTAAGCTCAGATCATCAATATTTATCTTGTTTCTAAATTTAGTTTTTTGTAGTGGTGTACAATGAAAAAATCCTTGCTCATAATGATCTTTTTTTGTGAAACGCATACAAAATTTCTAAGTTTTATTCCTTATTTTAGGGTATTCTATTGATATTTAAATTAAAAATGTTGTAATTTATTCTCCCTGAAATTTGACAATTCGTTGAAACCAGAAGAATTCTTTTATTCAAATTTGTAAAAAATTGGAAAACTTAATTATTGATGCTATAGTATAGTGTAAGAAATCAATAAAGAAGAATATTATAAAATGGCATTACCGGAGTCTAATACAATAAGACGCAGTCCAAGGGCTCCAAGGAGCACAGTTTAAAACCGTTGGGGTAGTCCATCAAGTGTAAGCCAAGCGTACCAATATTAGTGGGCTACATTTATACTAATCTATTTTACATTATTAAAAAGTTAAATTTTACACGTTTTTTTAAAAAAATCTGCTATATAACTGTGAAATTTAGTATGGGGTAGTGATGAAGAGTGTGAACTTATTAAAGTGCACAGTAATTTGCGTGTAAAGAAGGTTGGAAAACCGCAGTGATTAATCACATATGTAAAACTACTCCAACTTCACCTCCCACCTATTATAGGAATTTAATTTTCTTCATCACTTACAATCCAATATTTCAAGAAATTGACGCTTTAGATCAGGGCCATCAATGTCTTATTTGTTATACGATTTATTTATTTACAAAGGTTGAAAATTTAAAATAGATTAATTGCTTTCATTCATTTAGCTGCTCAACGATAGAAACAATAATTTAAATAATTTAGAGAGATAGTATAATTTTATTAAAATCATAATGAGAATTTGATTATAATGCAGCACAATACAACAAGATAAAGTTCCCAATCCTTTGTTAAAATTAAAGATTTGTTATTTTCAGAAACTCAGTTAAAACCCATAAATATATAAGAGTTAAAACATAATTTAAAATCTTTTATAGGCTATTTGTATAAAAAAGCTTTATCAAAATACCCCTTTAAATGGTTTGCTCTTTATTAACATCCTCAATTTTTCGAAATGTTTCTTATTGTTAGTTTTATATTCTTAAAATAAATGGTACGGTGCACCACACAGACTTTCTCCTTTTATCTTAAAATAGACCTTTACTAATAACTCTTCAAATTTTTGAAATTAAATAATAGGTATATACATTGTTGTATAAATATCACGTCTATGATCATAAATGAAGTAGTATACACTCTTACTTATTCTATAGCATTAGGAACTAGAAACACTATTGAAAAAAATTAGAAAAGTGAAATATATTGGTCCACCAAATATTAAAGAATCAAATTCATTTTCAAAGGCCTTAATTTATATATATATATATATATGCTTATATCTCAGAAATTTTTTGTTCTATAAAAATATATTTCAGATAAAAGATTTTAATCTCTACTCTTGAGAAATGATGAAAATTGGAAAATTTGCCTTACATAAGATACCCTCAAAATCATTGAGATAAAAAAATATGAGAACTGCCATTTCGTTTATAATAATAAACAGTGTCTAGATATAAACTTAATCAAAATCGTTAAAGTGAATTTTGAGAAAATTGATTTTTGCTCTTTCTGTCCTTTAGGGTTAGACATCTAATTCCAATAAATCCTTGGGGGTACCTTATTAAAAGCCCAGGTAGCAAGTTTTAGCCCAATTGGTGGAATAATTTCTGCTCTGGCTCAAGGTACAGGCAGACAGACACCATTGCGAAAACAACTTTTTTGGTTTCAGGGGGTCATGGACTGTTAAAATTTATCAACATCTTGATTTCAATTTATTTTTACGATCACAATTTTCTCTATGAGGTGCCGAGAGAAAGTAAAAAGAGGAAAACTACTTATAGATTCCCTATGTGAAGAATGGGTACATAACCTAGTATAAAATAACGATAAAATCCCTATATTTACTCACTCACTGACGCATCAGCGTACCTCCCGAACTTCTTGACCTGGAATCTTGAAATTTGCCAGGGGGGTTCCTTTCAGGCCGTAGGTATCCGATAAGAAATTATTTTGCCATATTCAACCCCCAGATAGTGAAACGTGGGTTGGAACATTGTGATTGTCAAGCATATTGTATATATAGCCTGGAAAGGTGAAATCTGGCAAGAAGATATAACCTGAAAAATCTAAAAATGCTAAATTATTTTAAAGGGGCTGCAAGAAATGGGGTGACTATGATTAGAAAAAACTTTTTGGGTGAGGTAGAAAATCAAAATATGGCGGACAGCTAGAGAGATAAATCTAAATAATCAAATACATTTTGAAAAACAAAAAGTGATTTAGATAAGAGGGTGAGGTTCAAATTTTTTTAAGGTAATAGAAATAACTACTTATCTATGTGGAAGCATTATTGAAATTTGCCAGGTCTAGTTTTGCTTGCCAGTGGCTAAAAGGTGTGGATTCAAATCCCAGCAGGCTAGACTAAGGGTGGATATCCTAACATGATTTACTGCTTGCCCTTTTCCAAAATTCTGATACATTTTCTTTAAATTTTAGCTTCCCCATCTCTATCCCAAAAGTTTAGTTAAATGTGGATAATCTGGAAGTGAAGTGAAATAAGGTGTCACTAAAAATAATTTAACTATATTTTATGTATGTGTTCAATGGCTCAACTTAATTTTAATCATTGCTCTACAAAGATGACAGATCTATGTCCCATCATATATAATTTTAAAAAAACAAAGAGTTTGGGGGGACATCAACGCGTAATTTTCAATGGATGATCACCATTTGTTTCCTCTCAGATGTAATGACATCATTGCGTTTTTGGTCTCTCGGCGGTTGTAATTTTGCCCCTACTTTGAACTCTCTTCCCCTTTTCTCTCTCTCTCTCTTATAACTGGAGCTTCCATTTCCTCTGGGATTAAGTAGATGTTCTTCCACAATGCAACGCGCGTGGCGACAACATGCTTCCTTGGAGGGGGGGAGGGGGGTGGA
>CABFWB010004128.1:17316-57170 GCA_902151455.1 Timema bartmani
CCCCCCCCCCCCAGTCCCTTTCTACACCCCTTTGACCCTTTTAAAAGATGTAGGAAATGAGAGTGTTAAGACCTGTAGGAAATGTGAGCTATATTGTGTTGGAATGTTCTCTCTTTATCCACTTAAAAGGAAATTATATTTCTTAAAGTAGGCATTAGTATTATTATGCTATAAGAGAGATTTTATAAAATCTATAAGCCTCTTAAGCATGTCGTATAATCCCTAACCCACCATTTCGATATTTCTTAAAATAATCTATAATTTAAAATATAATAGGATAAAATTGACTAGGAATAAGCGTTTAAAACAGCTTTGTTTGGTTTTTTACTAAGAATGTTTACAACAAGTGCCTATTAAAATCAAGATTATAGAATAAGTGTGTGGTTCAAATATTATAAATGAAATATACGTTAATTTTCGTGCAGGAAGAGTGGGAAAATTTACCCTTGATACATACATCCTAGATTTGATCTTTGACCTACCCATCAGCGGCAATCCATATTAGATAAGTCAATAATTTAGTCTGCGTGCTAGGTAAATAGGTCCATACCACTTTCGAAAGCAAAGAGAATGGTTAAATCTTAATAAAACACGGTGAATCGAGCTTTACGTGAATATATTATATATTTGGGATGTATCATAGTGTTGAGATGTTAACAGTACTATATAATACCAGCAATATTTTAGAATTATTAGCAAATTAATATGTAATCAAACCAAATATTAAAATTAACCTCATCTACCAAGACGCACCATAAAAAACTACTTATCTCAATCAATGAAAATAGTTTAAGTATTTTAGTCTTTTTGCACGTCATATTTCAATATTGTTACAAATTAGTTACCAATGGAAATAAAACTATCTATCGGAGGGAATAGCAAAAACTTCCTGCGAGTAAAGTAGTTCCAGCCAACCTCGTTGGTCTTGGCGTAAAGTGCTCGCCTCAAGATTGATGTTCGTGAGTTAGAACCCAGCAGGGGTCAGTCTTTTTCTTGAGCTATAAAACTTCGTAGCACAACTTCCTTCGGAAGAGAAGTAAATCGTATAGCTGTTGGTCTCATGTCGATTGTGGAGTGTAAAAGAAGCCTGTGAGATAATGTATGTGACAATACCTTATCCGGTAAGATTGGTGGGCCCTTTCGCTCTCACTTATAGAATAAATAAATAAAAGATATAGATCTACGCGAGGGCCTATAATTTTAAGTGTATATACTAAATTAGGTGGCTACGCGTTGGTTTTCCCTTAAACCATTTGCAATTCTCATGTATTGTATTTTCAACAAAAATAAATTTTCTTTAGATTATCATGGGTATCGATCTTTTTTATGTACCCCCAAACTCAAAAGAGTTGGTACTGTATGTCTTTACAGGTCTTTACATGGAGCTACAACTGAAGCTGTTGAATTAGCCTCGTATTTAGATCGTATATGGTCATATCTGAAGGAGAAATCGTGATTTTAATTCTAGCCATAAAATATACTGTAGTTTTATGACGGCCAAATATTGAAAATTCAATTTTTTTTAATGGCTTTAATTACTTTGCACATATCAGATACATGGGAAGTATCTGACATTCTAATTAGCACCCGATATTTGTTTTTGGGATAAAAATTCATTTAAGAATTGTTTACCAAAAATAGTTTTTGATAATATTATTTACAACCTTAATAGACTATATTAAAAAGTATGTAAGATTTTGTCGTACTTTTTATTTTAAATTAACTTTACTAGTGCACTCAATGGAGCGTAAGGTATGTATTTAACTTTGATAGAATCATATCTACTTTATAGATTCACTTCGTCTAGCCTGAAAGGAAGCGTCTTACCTTAAAAACCATGCAAGGTAAGGTTGCCTACTCTACATTTACTCTGTAAAGTAGCACGCGTTCTTTGCATTATTCCACTATGGAATAGCTTATTTGATTGAGCCATAGTGTAAGTCATGAGGACAAATGGAGTATAGGCCCCACATTCCTGTTTTATTGATACATTTATCAAACAGCTTAGCACTAAGCATAAGGAATAAAATTGTAACGAAAAGAGAATTCATCAATACTTGTCTGTATAGGGGATGTGTTATTAAATTGGGGGGTGACAAATTTTTTTTAGTGAATCCGTTGTAAAATAACCATCCCCAATTCATCCGTGATTCAAACCTTAATATCTCGGACTTGGCATAAGTAGTAAGCTGGCATTGATTATACGGTACTCTTCTAATGACATGTCTTAAACAACGCTTTAACCCAAGCTACAGTCCTATTTTCATATGAAAGGGATTATCTGACAGATAAGAATGCTAATAGATCTAATTTTATGTATCCATACTTCAAGTGATGTTATCTACAACCATCATATTTTATAGATGTTATTAATGTCTATAAAATAACACTTATTAAATAGACAAATGTTATCAACTTTCCACACAAAAATTTGTGTTTTATCATATACAGTTATATTTTAGATCAAACACCTATCAATAAAAAGAGTATATCTGGTATATCCAGTTTACGAAGAAATGTCAGCAATTTAGGTATTAAAACCTTAAGTCATCAGTAGGAATATAAAGGGATGTGTTCATAATTAGTCAGCCTGTGAATACTATGCCGCAGGAATGATCAAACATAAAATTAGTAAGCATGCTTTAAGGTGGAAATTATTTACGAGATGACACAGCTATAAAAAGAAATACCCTCATATTACACTTTTATGCTAACAAAAAATATATTTAATGAAAATGTTGCCTTAAAATACGAATATAAGATGTAAGTAGCGAGGCATGCAAAAAGAATAAATGAGTTCATATTAATTTAGCAAACCCAACAGGGAATCATGACAAAAACAGAATCGCTCTACCTTGGTACACCTTCCCTTAAATTAATTAGAATTTTCTCATTTCTAGTAAGAAATAAAGTTAAACTGTGTGGGAGATCATAGAGCCTGCCTTGTTTTATTCCAAGTTTATGATAAAACACGGATATGAAGAGTCGGTTTAGTTGCGGCTAAAAAAGTTCATTAACAGCCATAGGGTGGCTACTATGGCACTTTATGTATTTTTTAATTACAATCGGGAACGTAGTATATTAATTTTTAACAGTAGGCCTACACTAAACCATGTCTAGCTTAAACAAACAGTAATGCTAAAAATGTATATTCTTTAAGATTCTAGAGATTATAAGATTCGAAATACATATTTCTAGTAAATATATATGCTATACAATTATAAAGTATATATATATGTATATATATATGTATATATATGTATAAATATATATATATATTGTAATTCGAAAGATTTTAGAGATTAGAGACACATTCATAATATGTACATCAAGGATGTGTAATTAAGTGTACATATGTATGCATATATATGGAAACATATACGTATATATATATACATATTTTGAATGTGTATATTCGTACATACATGTATATACACATATATACGTCCCTAATAGGCATATTAATAATGTATCACTCTCTTCAATGGACACGTGGTCTATCGCGCTACTCTCGCTGTAGACTAGACTGATGATGACAGGGAGATTGAGGTTCGAATCTTGTACTGAGGATAGTTTAAAAAAAATTGTTTTCCACTCTCCATCCCTGCAAATGTGAGTACACTTTCTCTAAATATACCCTTCGAATCCATAAAGCTACTTACGTAATCTATAATGATAAAAGGAATCGTTTGTTTGTGTGATATGTCCAGCCAAATCTACGGCACGCATGGATCTAAAAATTTTAACATAGGTGGATGGAAGGGGATCCGAATTCACCTCGAAGCCGGATTTTTAAATTCTTAAATTTATTTTTAATTATGCTATTTTTATCTAATTTTTGAAGAAAATATTGTTGATCTAGTTTAAAATTACGTTTCAGAGATTTTCATGGCAAATCGGTCACCATGGGGGGTTGGAGGGGGGGGGGGCNGATATTATTCTTATAACATAGTGGGTCACGGGTAACGCCGTGCGAAATTGCTAGTCAGTATATAAGCGCACGACCCGAAAGGGTAGTAAGACATGGTACTAAAAAAAAGTATCTTTTGAATCTTCAAACCTCTATAATCTTAAAGAATATAATCTTAAGAATTAGTATGAAAGAAAACTAATTCAAGATAAAAAAAATTGCCTCAAGGTGGAGAAGTCAATCTCTTTTTTACTTTGTTTTCTATAATTCAGATTAGGGATTCGTAGGTAAAATTTAGTTTTTGATTCGAGACTTAAGATGATTCGGCCCATTTCTTGTTATATTTACCAATTTTTAAAAATAGGTTTCAAGGTTCTGGATACTTAGAAAAATTTAAGATTTGAATTTTTTAAATTTGATACAGCCCATCTCTTCAAGTTTAATACAGCCCAATGAATTTAGATCATTTATGATCGTAGCCCATAAAAATCTAAATCTGAATTTGGCACAGTTATACTACTGACCTTGATGAACAACAGATCAAAATACTCGGACTTTCTCGTCTTCACGTCAAGGCCGTAGCCAACCAGTAATTTCAGGGGAGGAGGGGGTTTGGTGGGTACCTACCCCAATTGCTGGAGGATAGAAAAACTTCTAAGTGATAAACAGTTTTAGAAGCTATATGAAGTGTTTTTTTATGTCAACATAGCCCCCTAACTGCCGAAGATTAGAAAAAATCTATATATTTAAACACCTCTAGAAGCTATCTAAAGTGTTTTTTTATGGCAGCATAACCCCCTAACTGCTGAAGGTTAGGAAAAATTATAATTATTAAACACCTCTAGAAGCTCTTTGAAGAGCTTTTTACGGTAACACAGCCCCCTAATTTGTACTTGTACATTAATTTTGATATTGTTCGAACCATAAATAAAGCCATATATATTTTGTGTATAAGATTTCGGGGGGAGGGGGTTTGAGCCCCAACCCCACCCCAACTACGGCCTTGGTTCACATCCTTGAATTTTAGGCCATCAAAGTTCTTGGGGCTCACGATTTGCGCTATTTTACTCTATCTCATATTGTGACGCAACCGATAGTCATTTTGAGCTCGGGCTGGTCTCAAATTAAAGAGTAAACATTAAAAAACATATAAGTACACATTTTATAAAAATAAAAAAAAGTTACTTATTTCTAGAAAACAAATAAATACACTAAATTAAAATTTATTTTAAATAAACTCAAACTATTGGCCTAGCGGCTTTAAAATTAACAATATGCAAATAAAGCTCAGCATAAAAATAATTGTTTTCCATTTATGCTCTTTCCAATGGTACTTGCTATGTGAGACGAATGGTTCTAAAATCGTAGCTAAATAACGGTACGCATGGGTCACTTTACAACGATGTTGTATTGATGTACTATCCGCCCGTCCGTAATGACCTTGCAAGGTCAAGCGCTACTATATCTGCAAATCCATGCTATGCTGGGATGATAAGTGGTGTCTTTTTTCATAGCTCAATCTGACTGTGGGTTTTCTACAATTGGAAATGTATCTGATGTCAGATTCATAAATCGTGAAATGTGACACTCTTAGTATGGATACCTCACCGAAATATGTAATATGCAACAGTTCTCTTAGTAGGGGAGTTAAGTACCGTTTTCCAGAAAGGTATTGCAAGTTTGAGAGAAGCAAGTGAAAAGAGGGATGATGGGTTAAAGGATTCCTTTCCTTGCCAGGGAACGATCATAGTATATTTACAATGCAGGTAAGAATGTTGTATGTTGTTTTAAAACGGTTATTAGCGTACTATTTTTTGTCTCGGAAAAGTTATTAAACAAAATAGTATTTAGAAAATGTGAGTTTCAAGGTTTTGACCTTTGAAGACGCTAAGATTTTGTGGAACGTAAAAGTTAATTCCCTATCGTTTATGTATAGCACAGTCCATATTAGGGATTAAGTGGTTCTATTCAGCTTAAACAAGCTTTGTATGCGTATATTATGCCTCAGGAAGAGTGATACAGAAAAGGCTTAGTTTTTCAAGTAAGAGCTTTTTCCACAGCCACCTGCTATGTTTGATGGTCCACGTATGAGGAAGAGAGACAACCTGCCACACTTTTCACATACGTTCACTAGAAGAAAATTTGTCACTTGAGTCACCTACTTTTGCCATTGGTGCATGTTATATACTTCATGCTGCAACTGCAACATGGCCACGACTGGCTAATTATGGTGACATCTGTAGCGTGTATGTGAAACATGTAACAACAAATTATCCGTCCACAGTGGTGATATTCGATGGATATATTGTAAAACTGGTAACAAAAACCCAGGAGCAAACTCGGCGGGCAATGAGGAAGTTATGTCCTGATATTGTCTTCAGTGGACAGACAATGGTGACTACTTCACAGGCAGATTTCTTAAGCAATACAAAAAACAAAGCCCATCTTATAGCTATTCTGGAATTACTTTTAGTGGAGGATGGTGTTTGAGTGATACAAACCAAATATGATGCTGATGTCCTTATAGTTACCACTGAAATTGACATAGATCTGTCAGGTAATCCTGTCATACTTGTCGGTACCGATACAGATCTCCTCGTGATGCTAAATTATCGAAACAGATCAAATGTAAATGTGAAAATGTTGCATACAAGTACAAGCAAAACCTCTGCGAAACTTTATGGCATTGCTACAATCCAACACGATTTTGGTGATATTCATAATGCAATCCTGTTTGCGCATGCTGTCACCGGAGGTGATAAAACGCTTGCCATTTACGGAAAAGGCAAATCAAAAGCATCTAAGCTGCTCCAGAATAATGTAAGCCTATGCTATCAAGTAGTTAAGAAGTTAAACAGCCCTGCTTCTTATCCTGAGGAGGTAGCCGCCACTAGAGAGAGGTTTGTTAGAGCTCTGTATCCAAGTGGAGATATATTTAAAAATATTGATGATCTGCGATTGCACTTATGCGACGTACAGCTGCCAGAGAGGCTCTCGCAGCCTCTTTTGAGCTATTGGCACTACCGCCAACCAAAGAAATGGTCTAGCAACACTCCTTGAGGACATATCCTTAGGTAGAAAATATTAGTCTGATTTTAACAAACGAGTTTCTTATTTTGTCGGTATTTTCAGGTTCAGGAATGGCTGGGAAACGAATTGGGGCCCACGAACTAAGGTAAGCATCTTTCTAACTCTGGGGATACTCTCAAGCCAGTGCCAACTATATTTCCTCCGTCCCCGAGCTTCTTGAAGTGGATTATTGCCTGCACGTGCAAAGGTGATTGTAATGTTAACTGTAGTTGCAGATAAGAAGGACAAAGCTGTTTAAAGTTGTGTCGAATTATGAATTAATATAATAATAAAATAATTAATTTTGTATTATTTTACTTGGTTAAATGTCACATATAAAGCGCCTTTATTATATTTTTCACCTAGTCTTAGTACTCTTTTATTTTATAAGCATACATAAATTACTCTGTAAGAATATGAATATGGAAGGTTGCATTTTAGAGGAAATGTACCCAAATTTACGTGGGAGGAGAGAGTAGAAATCTTTTTGTGATAATCAACCTCAGTAGAGCTAATATGGTTTCAAATTCCAATCTCATAGTCACAAGCAATACAGTAAAACGCCAGAGGAAAAGGTTAGGCTATGCAACCATCAAGTGGATTTATTATAATTAAATCTATTTTGTCATTAATATTTCATCAGCTATTTAAATAAATTTAAATCGTGACTTCGAATCGAATTGAATTCAACTCGAGTCAGATTATTATTCGATATTGGCTGATAGGGCCAAAGCATATTGGGGGTTAATTTCAAATTCAATAGGGAAAAGATTAGTTTTTAGTCCCATCTAATCTTTAAGTCACGGCCCTTCAATTTTAAAAGTAAAACAACCATATTTGTTTGACTTAAATGTAGAATACGTTGTCTAAATTTAATTTTAAATTGAAAAAATATTGGTGCCCTTCATAATCTTAAATCTTAATCTTTAGTTTTAAAATTCAATGTGACCTAGGTTGCAAAAAAGCTCTCTGGAGTATTTTTAATAGCAAAAGATATAAATATAGCTGTAAATTAAAATACTGTTAGTTCTGTATAGCGTTGGACCTTGTTCCTTCCAGCTAACAAATTCAAAGCTCATCATAAAAATAATGTATGTCAAATCCTTATCATTGTTACAGTCTTGATATGTATACAGAGTGCCCAAGAAGATACTGTGCCATAAATATATTAATTGTAGTAATTTAATGATACAGGCATTTTGAATTTAATTTGAATGAAATGGAATAGATGTACCACGTGGTAGTGTATGTGTGTCTGGTAACTGACATGTTTCCCTCCGCCCACGTTGGTCAGTCTGTATTATTACATTGTTACGGTTAGTACATTCAGTGCACAATGACTTTTCAGACACCCTGTACTTGAGCTTCAATTTGTTATACCCCCTGTAATTTCAACTAAAATTTGAAATTGATTATTTTCCTTGGCTAGAAAGTTATACCAGATAGTATATATACTATAAAATCACGTATTACTACCTGTTCAGGCTATACACATATGTACTGATTACGCTAATAACTTAGGGATTAGAAAGGTTGAATTTAGAGGCCGTTTACCCGCATTTACGTAGAAGTAAAGTTGGAAACCAATTAGGAAAAAACAGCGGCAGTTCACCAAACTGGGATTCAAACCCCAATCTCCCTGTCTTTGGCAGTCTAGTATAACTTGAGAGTGACACCTTAAGCCATGCGGCCACCATAGCTGTTAAAAATGAAATTAATTCTATATTAAATAGTATATAATATTCCTAGATAATAACCCTTGTTTATACAACTTAAAAGGTCAGTCTAGCAATATATGTTGAAATATATAAAACTATGCCCTAATTCTAAAATGATTAGTTAGAATTTTAAATTCGAATCTCTTGTGAAGACCTTTAAACATAAAGCCTTTGAGTGACCAACACGTTGAAATGGAAAACCAGATTGAAAAACTACGTGTGGTACCATACATCATTTGGACTATGTTCAGCCAAATATCGTTAAAATTGGTCCACGCATTTGACAGATATCACGAAACCAACATCCGGACATACAGACAAAATGCCACATGGTCAAGTTATAACACAACTTCCTGACTTATCGCTATTTTTAGAAAATCCTTTGTAAAAAGAAAATGCTTGTGCATTTTTAATGGAATTGTTCTTATTGTAGAGGATCTTAACTACGGGTATGTAGTTTAAATCATTGATTCTTAACCAGGGGGCCGTGAAAGGTTCATTGGGGGGGAGCCTTTAAAAAATAAATTAAAATGTTATTTGCTTATTACTGAAGTCAATTATCATAAATATTAAGTTTTTGAATAAAGAATCCGATGATCGTGGACATGTGAGTACAGTAGACTCTCGATTTTCCGGGGTAATATAGGGGAGAGGAAGCACGGATAATAAAATTAACGGATAGTACAATTCAGTTCAACACATGTTTACCATCGCCATTCAAAATTTGCTGCATTTTGTTTCTATTTATTTATCTGAAAAGGGATTTTTCACAATGGTAAATATTAGAACGAAGCAGCGAAATCGATTCCGAATTGACTTCTGAATGCGAATAGCATTTAGTAATGCAATTGAAACAAGAATACACGAATTAGTGGAAATTGTTCAACAGCAGAGGTCCAATTACGTATATTTAGGTAAGTTAATTTGAAATTTTTTAGTTTGTTTGTTATTTTATTCAGTAAATAAAGCCAATATTTTGGAATTAATCAAAATTATTCATATTTTTGTAAAAACTAGGGGTCCATGAAAATATATTAGCATATTTAAAGGGCCGTGTTTAGTAAAAGGTTAAGAACCATTGGTTTGTATGACTGTATAATATACAGAAACAATTTTTGTTAGTTTCATAAATGGAAATTTCCTATTCATAAGATAGAACAACTAAATTCCTTACAGTTGTGTAGAGCGAAGTACCTCATTATTTAATAAAAAATACTGTGATATTTACATTCAGAAAGTAAGGTGATATTTTATCAGCATGAATAACATGATAAAGAAGACCTTGTTAATAACAAATACAAGAACTAATCGAGCATTTAAATAAGAATCAATCAATTGCTATGATATGATCAAGATTGTAAATTTACACTCATTTATGTAAATTACCCTTAAAGTCATTTTAATGGGAAAACATGTTGTATCATTTTGTTTGTAATGTTAAACATTGCCTGGATACGAATTTTAGTCTAGATCGCTGTAGAAAATTTTGAAAATATCGATATTTTTTCCTTTTTGCCTTCAAGTAAGTTACCCTTAAATTAAAGGTTAGATGAATAGTTTCTAAATTCCCGCTGGGGAACCTTATTAAAAGTCTAGATACCAAGTTTGAGGCCAATCGGTAAAATGGTAAAATAGAGATGGTTTCGGAGCTAGGCTGAAAAACAGACGAGAAACACAGATGGTATTGCGAGAACCATCTTGTTGGGTTCAGAAAGACATAAAACGTACACACACATCAAAATATTGAATTTTTTAAATATATTTTTTTGTCGATAGCAATAATTCCTCTTTGATACTTTGCAAGAAATTGAAAATACCGTATACATGAACGTTTTTATTCATTTAAACATTTAGTAACTATAATTAATCATACAAAAAAGAGATGATCGCTTATGTTTATTCTTATTTTCATTGACGATTGGATATTGTATCATATATTATCTTTACCTTGTGGTTTTTAAAATACCATGATCCCTAGTACCTGGGATTTCCTGAGTTATTAAATTACAAACTAATCGTATCACAATCAGAGTAAGTAAATTAACAGCCTTTTTAATAATTCTTGCTGTTTTATAACCGTCTTAATAGCCACATATGTGGACATGTGGTCTAAGGCGTTGATAATACTATACTGTATTGCTGGAGACAGTAAGACGAGGTTCAATCTTGGTAGTGTACTGTACATTGAGGGTGGTTTTCACTATAGAGGCATCACTCTAACTTCTCCATCAACTCTCCACGCTAATGTGGGTGTATTTACTATAAATTAGCTTAATATCTTATACTTGATACATTAATATTTTATTAATAATAATTAATTATTACCTTCCTCTTTATGTCAAACCATAAAAAGGAAAGGCAAGCCTCCTTTTAACATAACTCCACTAAGACAACTTGTTTTATGCATTCATCTATTAGGATAAGGGTAGTTTGTTGGAAAAATATTTTTAAACACTTTGTTTTGTCAAGAGTAAACAGATTATTAGAGCAACCCTCTGTGTGTATATCCTTAGCGCAGTTTAAAGTTCAGTCCATTTCTATTTTATCTTCTTGAGTAAGTTGGTATTTAAAATAAGCCGTCAAAGCTTTTAACCCAAACAAATTAATTAGAATTAAGTACCATTTTAGCTAAGAAGTATGTTGACTGCTTTGATCTTGAGCTAAAGTACTCGCTTCAGTTCCCGAGGTTCGTAGATTTAAACACAACCTTGGTTGGCGTATTTTTCTTGAGCGATAAAAATTCGTAGCACGACTCCCTCCGGAGGAGAAGTAAAGCCGCCGCTCCCATGTTGATTGGAACATGTGAAAGAACCCTAGAAGATATGTGAAAATACCTTTCCTGCAAAATTGGTAGACCCTTTTTCTCTCGCTCAATGAAATTATCGTGTGATGATATAATAAATTAGTTCATAAAGTGCACGTTAAATATATCAAATAAATAAAAATTACAATATATTTTCATTTAATTGAAAAAGATTTCACTATAAGATAACTAAAAAATTGTTTGTTTATACATAGATAATTATTATCTTTAGTATTTACATCACACAAGTTTCTCACGACTTACCGTGGCTGACAACACCTCGTCCCGTCTAACTATATGTTTGGAAATCACCATATAAACATATCAGCTACTAAGCGTGGAATATAAGTTGTCTGAGTCTTAAAACTAGAATACATCAGTTTTTGGTGATTAATTAAGTTGGAGAACGTGTACATAAAACAGTGTGGATATTTTTTTAAATATATATATTATATATATGATTAGGATATATATTATATATATATACATCAGCCTCATCTAGTTTGTTGCAAACGCTGATATATGAAATCAGAGTTTGACATAAATATGGGCATTAAGAGTGAATTTTTTTATTGTAAATGTAATTATTATTTATTTCCATAATATGAACACTCCTCATCTTATATTGGGATTGGTAGCCTAAATCACCAAAAGCCTTTTCTAAAATGGAAACTTTCATATAAATAAAATATATATTAACGTATTTTAGATTTTAAATTTGTCGGGGGTAAAAAGAAGAAAATATAGGCCTATAATTTAACTTGCAATCAATAAATATAGAAATGCTTCCAACTACGAATTTCTAAACGAACCTTACCTAAAACATCAATTGTAGTAATAAATATAGTATCGATGTATTTTACGAACATTTATGTAAATCACTATTTGGTTATACTACATTACTTTTAAAAATATAAACACTTTTTACACAAAAGCTGTTAAAGGGCTTAATCTAAGAGGTAAGGAGTATAAAGGCTGCCTAGAGGAATTGCACTTGCATTAGCATGGAAAGGGATAGGAAAATAACAGAAATATATGTATAGCATATGGAAAATCTACCCCAATTCACCTACTCAAGATTTGAACTTCTATCCTCCCGTCATGGTCAATCTAGTATATTGCGAGATGACAGTCCTAGACCACGTGATCATGATTTATGTCACTTCAATACCTTACTCAGAACGAGACCTCTTTAATGCCTTTGTGAGGCGGTTGATATTTTTTTTTAGATAGTCATACTTAAAATTATATTTCTAATTTATTAAAAACTACAATAGTGATACTGTTGGAAATAAGGTCTACTTTGCCCAGGAATTTAAAGTGCTAATCGTACGGGGTGACATTAGAGCAGGCACCCAGAGTGCATTTTATTACCCGACACGCTTTTTGAATTATTCACGCACTCTTCTCTCCATCAAAAAAAAAAAAAAAAGAGCTCCCTTGTGCCTCTTCCATTCCCTTCAGGACTTTCAACGTCATTGGTCGTAAAAAAAAAGATGGGGGTGAAGAAAATATTTGTTTACTTATGTGTATACCCCCTATGTCAAAACACACACATTTTCACACAGAATTGTATAGTAAATAGTTTAAATTTCTCAGGAAATACTTATCCATGATCATTACCACTAAAGCCTAGTTTTGCCTTCTCTGGAAGAGTATTAGATCACTTTTAAGCTTAAGGTTATTCGATCGCCAAATTTTTTAGCACAATTTTAACAAGTGTATAATTATAAGCTATAAATAAAGATTCATTGATTACAAATCATCACAGTTTACGAGTTATTAGGGGGTTAAACTTGATATTTTATGCGTTTTGGGCATCATTGTTAAGGTAAAGTATTTAATGTACGAGGCATAAATTTAGTGTAGCTGGATGCAAGGTGTATATAATGAAATACTACTGTAAAGGTCTGAACCGGAGTGATCCAGCGGGCTTATGACACATGGATGTAAAGGCCTGACTTCTAATCCCGCTTCTGATAACCAAAATGTAAAATGGGGCGAGTGATCATTTTGTAAGTGAGGGGTCTAAGCAAGAGACTCAATAAAGCACAATCACATACACTACTGTTGGTTTATTTGCCAAAGCAATCTGCTCTCATACATTGCCGTCGAACTCATGACACCACCTCCTGAGTCGTTCACCCATCCCCGGTCAACAAATCGCTTGAGATCCTTAACTTACGTGGCAGAGGTGGGATCACAAATCTTTAACCACTGTCATAACCAATGTCTAATCGATGTCTTAATTATGATTACACTCATCGTGCGTGAGGCACGCCGTCAATAAACGGACTCATCTTAATACACACTTGACAACTGTCTAGAACCAACTGTTTACACCAACTGCTCAGAGCCCTGCTCTAGGATACACACTGGCTAGAATCTGCCAACTAGATCCCAATGACGTCATTAAGCACCAACCAATAGACCTAGATCCACGTCATCCAAAACGACGTGATTCTTGAAAATCACTTCTCGCAGATTCAATGCTCTACTAATGGAGACAGCAGTTATTGGCACACGTGCGGATTTCACCGGAAATACCTCACATTTCAGATGCTTGACCCTACAATTAACAGCTGACCGGTGATAGTTGAACTTACAGTAGATAACAAACATGTTGAGAATAAATCACTAAGTTGAGAGCATCACACTACATTTATAATATTAATAGAATAATTATTTTATTGAAACAATTCTAATATAAATATTTCCTTGAAATATTTGATATTGATTTATATCATTAATATCATTAATATCAATATTATTGATATTATTGATATAAATCAATATCAAATATTTCAAATATATCAATAATATAAATAATATCATTAATATCAATATTATTGATATTATTTATATTATTTATATTATTGATATATTTTTTTAGGCACTACGTCTTCCTACACGTTCGAGTTACGCTTATGTACTAATTACGCTAGTGGTTTTGGGGATTAGGGAGGTTATATTTAGAGGAAGTGTAGCTGAATTTGCGTGGAGAGAGAGTGGACAGCCATTTTGAAAAAAACAACTTCAGTACACCCGACCAAAATTCTAACCTCTATCTCCCCGACATTATCAGTCTAGACAACTGCAACAGTAGCGCCTTAGACCATGTAGCCACCAAATCTAGTATTATTAATATTTATTATAAGATATTGGAATACATATTATGTTACTTAAATTAATAAAATAAATATATTGTGTAATTTATAAAAGTCTAACAAATATTGTATTAATTGGTGACAAGCTAATGAAGAACAATTATTGTGAATTGAAAAAATATAAGTACCAAAATGTTGAACAAGTGAAATTAACGTAATTTTTATAGTAATGTCATTATCCGGTGCATATGAAATGTGTATATAATAAGTTCAATGTATTCCTAACTAAACATTGTCTCGCTCTGTAGCGTTTCATAGTAATGCAACATTCTACCGTATCTCAGGCTGGGATCTTCTTAGGAAACCAGGAGAATGGGGGACAATAGAAGGTATGGTACCGTAGCAAGCAGAAGGTATGGTACCGTAGCAAGTAGAAGGTATGGTACCGTAGCAAGTAGAAGGTATGGTACCGTAGCAAGTAGAAGGTATGGTACCGTAGCAAGCAGAAGGTATGGTACCGTAGCAAGTAGAAGGTATGGTACCGTAGCAAGCAGAAGGTATGGTACCGTAGCAAGCAGAAGGTATGGTACCGTAGCAAGTAGAAGGTATGGTACCGTAGCAAGTAGAAGGGTATGGTACCGTAGCAAGTAGAAGGTTCTAGAAAGTTGGAACGAAAGAATACCCTGTGAGGCGCGTCTTCAATAACGATGCCCTGGTCCAGTCGCTGAAGAGGCCTCAAATGGTAAGACGGGCAGCCAACGTCGGGCATTTTGTCATAGTTCCAATTAATATAACTAACCCCCAGTCTTCAAGGAGATCTCATGATGGTAAGATGTTCAACTACGTCAGGCATTTTTCTCCTTCAACTACGTCAATTATGTCAAGTGTGGTCCTGGATGGTGAGACACATTTAATAACATGTTGCTAGTAAAGTAATTGATGATAATATCTTAAATTAATCACATGATTTAGTAAATTAATTAATACTCACCAATCCCACCATCCCCTCATATTGTAAGTAACCTGTTATAAAGAACTATTGAAAAAATTGGAGGTTTGATGGTATAACACAATCAATGTTGAGATACTAAACATTTAAATTGAGTAAAGATTTTTTAAACGTGATAAAATTGAGCTAAATTTTGGTATTTGTATTATATTAATGTTTGAAGCTTTGTTTTGATAAGAAAATCATATAAAAACACATAATGAAATAATTTAAAATCATATACTTCTCTCTTATAAGTTCCTGGATTCTTGTTTTAGTATCGTGTCTTACCACACGTTCGGGTTGCACGCTGATGTACTAATGGTTTTATGGATTAGGAAGGCTATATTTAAAGGACGTGTACCTCCATTTGCATGAAGGGAGAGTGGAAAACCATCCTTGGTACACCCGACCAAGATTAGATCCTCGATCTCCTGTCATCGGGAGTTTAGTCTACTGCGAGAGTAGCGTGTCAGACCACGCGGCCACCGAGGCGGGTCTCAACAAACGGGTTTAGACTCTTTGAAAACCAAAAATGGTTCAACAAAAACTAAACTTGAGCAGTAAAGTACTTTTAATAAAAGTTTACTGAAGTTACAAAATAAAGAGTAGAACAAGGCCATGATAATTTAGTTTTCTCGAAACACGAACTATACCAAATATGGCGTATGCACACAATGGCTAAAAAACAGATGAGGTACTAAATAACCAAGTCGACGTTTCTCTCAATATGATCGGCTGGCGGTAGCACAAAGCACACTTGACTATGTAACGTAATGGTAAATGTATCTGGACAACTATTACGTGAAGTCAACGTCACAATAAGTGAACTAAGATGGCTTACATTTAAAAACCAAAGAAGAACCCTTGCATTGCATCATCCTTACGTAACTTGTACGTTAATTATTGTGATCCCAGCATAGCTCTGGCTTGTGAGACTTGGGTTCTATTCTCAACCGGAGACACCAGTAGTAGTATTTATGTATAGTTTTACACTCAGATCAAGTCTTCAAAAACTTTCTATTAAAAATATAAATATAAAATATATAATCAATTATTTTGATGGCGTATAAAGTCTCTAGCTTAAAGTTAGACAAAAGGAACCCCAAAATAAATGTTATATTTTGTCACATTTTTTTGTTTCCATACTATAATACGTATTTTTTAGTTAAGAACACTTGGATACATTTTCTAATATTATAATCTCAACCATTATTGATTAGTTGTCATGAGCATCGTGGCATTTGAGCACAGCTTTTTAAATAAAGAGTTTTTTTCAAGTTTCCGAATATATATTTATGGATATATACATATATATATGTATATAATTAAAGTAAGCATGCTTTATAAGGCAATATTTAAATTATTCAAGGGATTTTAAAAAATTGCAAAATTACAGACTTAGCCTCACTTTAGGTAGCTGTTCTAAAAGTTCTTGAGAAACCACTTTTTTGAAACCACGTTTACTACACATCTGATCTATCAGTATGATTACATTTTTGGGTAGGTGATTAAGAACTTCACCTACATTTTCATAAAGGAAGAGTGGGGAGAGTGTTTAAACAATTCAATATGTTCAGCTGAGATTCAAACCCTGACCTCCTAGTCACCAGCAATACAGTTTAATGATAGATTATGATGTATAAATTAATAACATGACAGTTTAAAACGGAAATTCACTTCACTAATAAACATGGTTTTAATTTGTGGTAGTTTTGAAAGACCAAATTAACTTACTGAAGAAATTGTATTTTTTTTCTATGTAACGTTAGAGATTCATGATAATGGGTGGTGATAGAAGCCAAGTCCCTCCCTTGATTGAATTGCCATTAGTCTGCCCAATAGGCTCCCCTCCCATTTCATGTCTAGCTAATTGAGGCAGCTCCAGAAACCAGCAATCATGTCTTGGTTAAATCTCTTCTAAGGAATGAAGGGGAAGGGTTGAAAGATCGTAACTCTTGTGGTTGAACTCTGCTTTCATTCTGTTTAGGTTTTTTTTCCACCCCCCTCAAACAATGTCAGAACCCTTTTACGTTTTCACACGTGAAATAGGAATACTTGTGACCACCTGTCGTGGCAGTTGAAGTTAGAAACGGTAACTTTTGGTGATACATTTGTTGGTCGATGTCCACTATCGAAAGGAGTGTTGGAGGTACGATGATTTTTTGTTCTATTTTACTACACTCGATCAAGAGAAAAACAATTATTTTTCAAATAGAAAAAACTCACTATTTTTATTTAAAAACCAATTAGTCTATAATGTTTTTACTGTGCCTACACGCTAGTCGCCATTATTATAGTGTTATTATTCACAATTCACATTGGCAGTCATAATTGTAGTGTAACAGTTTGCGGTTCATTTCCCCCGGAGGGAAACATAATTATAATATTATTTCTCGCATCACGAGTATCGGCCTTTCGTTCTAGTTCACTGGTCATACGGGGGTCTTTTGTTAAGGAAATGTTTAATCAATATATAAATTTGAAGTCTCTCATGCAAATTTAATGAGTGTTTTTTTAGCATTATTGCTATACTGATCAGGGTGAATATGCTAGCTGATAGTACGTGCACTTCTATTACTCTCCTCAGGTAACTGAGATGATTAAAATGTGATTAATAAAAGATATATTTATTTTTGTCTCGATTAATGCAGGTCCTACCAATAGATAAATTGATTTTTATATGGATTGTAATATTTTGTGTAGAAACATTTCATATAATTTTAGAGCTGTATAGTCAATCAAATTTAAGGTATTAATACCACAGTTCTTATGTTAGAAAACTATGAAATATTGTGCTCCAAAAATAATTGGATTTCCCATCTTAATAAAATTAAATTACATATTAAATTAAAAAGTATTTAAACTTATTTAGGAATAGATGCCACCCAGAAAATCAAATTATTTATATTTGAAAGGCATTGTGTTTAGTAGACTCAAATATATAGTACAAAAGAAAATTAACAAGATAACATTTCAAATAACTTTTCAAGAAAGGAGTCTAGAATTAGATAAAATCATAGTTGAAATAAAGAAATTACAAAATAGCGAGTGAAGCAGAGTGATTGAATTAATAACATAGATAAACATATTTATTTAAATTAACTGCTCTAACTAATAACTAAGTGAAATTATATGGACCGTACACACAAAGTATAGATGGACAGAATAATTTCATCTTTCTTATCAAAATTTGCAACTTCCATTAAATAATTGGATGGTTTAACGTAACTTATCTGTGCACACCCCACAAAAAAAAAATCTCTTCGTGAATTCGTTTCTTAGCAAAGGGAGAAAAAGAAGATTATGAGCCAAATCCTAACTTATTATTTTTCTAGATAAAGTATAAAGTACCACGCATTTATTTTTTGTCTCCTTTCCCCCTTCTCAAGGAATTCATCTTGATAAACAATCATCACTCAGGAAAAGATACTGTGATTTCAATGTGAAATAAATTATTAATTTTATCCCTGTGATAAAGTGGTAAGATGGATATTTTTTTTCTACTTAGTTTAATAATATGTGACGAACTTCAGCGGACACGCAGATACAGGCGTCATCTTTGCCTAATGTGTTTGTCGGTGGCAGGGAGGTCGAGGTTCGAGTCTAAGTCAGGTGTACTAAGGGTGATTTTTTTTCTAAATGGTTTACCATTTTCCCACCATGAAAATCAGGTTGGATTTCTTCTAGTCCAGGAGTCAGGGAACTTTTTTACCCAGTACCCCAAAATATATTTACTAGCTCAGATGTTACCTCCTTGATTTTTAAGAGAGAAAATCATAGATTATATTATTAAAATTCAAAAGGCTTATTGAATTTTTTTATTTATATACGGGGAATACAATTTGAAATATAAAAGTATAAATAAATTAATATCCTCACTATGAAACAATTTTTTTTTTTAAATCTTATCACTTCAGGTTTTGGAGAAATGATGTTTCATTTTTGATACAACAACATCAAAATTGGGGCATTTTGATGTCAGAGCAATTCGAATACTGTCTTCGGGGTCACATCGATTTCTCTTTGTTTTTATTTTCACTAGAGTGGAACATCCTTGTTCGCAAAGGTATGTTGTTGCAAAAGGCAGAGTCTTTTTGACTGCATCCTCGTATGCTATTTTGAAAGTCTTTACAGCTGTTTGCATCCAAAAATATGACAGATCTGCTTTGTTTTAAAATTCAATACGTGCTACATTATTGGTTCGAAGTTCAAGAAGTGCCTCTGGCAACCTTTGAGTTTCTTCTGATTCATCATCAATTTCACATTTAAAGAGATCTGGACCCAAACTGACAGTATGTGAATCAATATCTGGAAAGTAAACAGAGAACCGCTCTTTGAGTTTGGTAAGATGCCTTATAACTGTATCCTCTGTCATCAAAAGTAATACTTTCAAATTTTTCCAAAAACAAAGCTGACTTTGAAAAGGAAGCTATCTTGTTTTGTTCTGCTTTCTGTCTCCAATATAAAAGCTTTGATCCAAACTCTGAAATCTTTTCTCTGGCTAGAATTATATTGATGATTTTTCCTTGTAATTTTTTGTTCAATGGATTCACATACTCAAAATTATCAGCTAAATATTGGAGCTCAACATGGCGTGATTTCCCCTAAACACGTCTATTACATTGGCCAGATGCAGTGTTGCCAGAAGAAAAATGTCTGTCTCAACAAGAAACGCGCTTTTAATACAATTTTATTTATGTATATAGAGTCCTCTCTACCCCCAATAATTTCATTTTTACTCCATGCGAGATAATTTACCCCGGTTCGCAGACCCCTGATCTAGGCTATAGCCTCACTATCCCTAATCCAATAGTGTATTTAAACGCGGATATCCCGGTTGTATGATAAGATGCGATGCTAGATAGATTCTATGTGTCTTATATAAATATTTTACACTTTGTTATTTATTGTCTTTCATTATTATTGGCCATACGTGTATCAATTTATTGTGGTCTTTCACAGTTGAACGTTTCAACACGTTGATTTTCCAACAATTTAGTCTATGAAGTAAGGATGATAATGGTAGTTTAGAGGAAGTGCACCAACATATGAGTGTAGAGAAAATAAAAATATATAAATCTTATGTGTAGTACCAGCCTTAGTGCTCCTAGCCAAGATTAAAATCTTGGACCTCCCTGTTACCAGCAATTAGGTATTTAAGAGTCTGACGCCCTAGAGCATGTAACCACTAATGTCTCTTTAATTGATTTGTATTGAAATTATTGGTATTGGATTAGCTATAATTTTTAAATATTTGAAAATGAGTTTCTTACAGCTTTATATTATACTACCAGGTGTCTCAAAAGCTTATGTATAATAAAGTTCCACATATTTCGTCGAAGTTCTTCCTACAACAGATGTTGGAAATGTCCCCCGTGTGCCTGAAGACATATCTTGACATACCTTTTCATATAATGTATCATATGATATGAAGTGATGTGTCCAGACATGTCTTCAAGCCCGTAGGGGACATTTTCATTATCTGTTGTAGTGAGAACTGCAATGAGTTACGTGAGACTTTACAGCACAATAACTTTTGGGACATTATATATTATATAAGATTTTTGGCAACAGGCAAACTAAACTAGAATAATTAGGATGCAACTTGTGTTTTTAGAACAAGATGATAAACGAACATTCCTTACTCAGTTATTTTATTTCACGAAAGGCTTAAGAAAATGTATATCAGACAAAAAAATCGAAAATTCCAGCCTCATTAGGTTTTGTCCCACGGTCTTTACTATAAATAAGCAATGTTTCAGCTTTCTAGGTCATCTAGGGACTTATGAAGGGTGTTGAAAGACACATACACTCATAATATTAGGAAATTTTACCAAAGAGATTTCTATGATGTAAAAACGCCAATTCCACTGAACTTTTAAGGTGATAGTATTGAATTTAAATTTTAATAGCAAAATAAAACAAAATATATTTTTTCAAAATGTTACATTTATCAAGAGATATCAACAAGTTATACTTTTTCCCAATAACTTAATGATACGCTTAAAATTATACCCTGATTATATCAGCTTGGAATTTGAAAAATATTATTGGCAGTTCTGTAAGTAAAATTACGAGTGAAAAGGATTCCATTGAGATCTCTTTGAAGAAATAATAATAAAAAAAATGCTTTCTTAGATTGAATTTTCGCCTCATTTCATGCTTCCTCCTAGTTCTTTTTCTACCTTCATTTGAAGGCGGAATATTCTACTGTAAACTTATTTCCTGAGCTATTTCAGCTTTCGTAATTTGCATTTAAATTGTTTGATTTCCTCAATTATTTTCTCTCTTTGCTATACAAAAAATGTTGGGTTAGAGCGTGGAAACCATTATTTCTCAGTACTTTACATTAAGGAATTAGAAGAAAGTATGTTTATTTAGCCCCATATTTGATTCATGTGTTTACTACCAATTTTATCCGTATCTATTATTTGTATTAACGTTGGGTTACATTTATAGACCATTCATTGTTCTACTAAGTAATTTTAAATATATTAGATCACTTATATTTATGACTGTTCCGTTTAATCATGGCGGAAGGACAAATTAAGATGGAGGCATTTTACTAAACAGATCTGGCCACATGTTGGCAACAGTTAATATTGTTTTTAAGACATGTGGTGAAATAATTATATTCTAGGGTTAATACACTATTGGGCAAACTGCTCTAGAAGTGAATCCCTTGACCTATTAGACCAATGGTTTCTACACTTTATACTAAGCCATTCCTCCTTATAATTTATAAATTATGGTTATAGGTGAAAGAAATATACAAAGTAATCAAAACGTATATACAATGCGTATACAGCTGAAAATGAACACGCTTATTAGCTTAGTTCATATAAAAAAGAGGCTCTATGAACTGTCCAACAAAAAGACAGGGGCTCTACTTGTGACTCCTATCGACGTAATTCGACCTAGCACCGTAGAGTCAGCCGGTGAATATCAGCAAACATCCAAACTCCCTTGTGTCAAGTTACACCCTGATGTCTGCTACCGACAGTTCGACACGTAACCAACATGTTCACAAGATCAAAAACATCAACAGTTCAATAATTTGAGCCACTAGGTAGACCCACTAATATGTTTGCATCTCTTACCGTGTATATTAGCCTACAAGTCACCACACAACAGGAAGCAGAACAATTTGAAAAACCGTTCAAGTCGCAACGAATTCTGAATAAAGGTTTTGACATTTTCAGCTCGCACTTAAATTGGTTTTGTGTCTTTTACAGTATTAAACGAGTTTAGTGTGGTCCTGTTTTAGCTTTACCCTTTGATAATTCGACTGTCTAATTTTCTGTATGTCTGGATTTTTTTTGCCGTTAAAGCAGTCAATTGCCTTGAACAGTTTTAACGAGACTTGGTAAGAGCATTCTTTAAACCTAAGCCATAGACAAATAATATACCCAGACACTCAACCTCCAAGTTAAAATGGTTGCGCTCCTTTTGGCAGCTTGATTCCTTCAACACTAGGATCGCTGCGGTTAGTCCTATCATCACCCAGCAGTGACACTAGCGAGGCCCAGTGTTGAAGGACTCAAGCTGGCAAAAGGAGAGCAGCAAAACCCCCGTAAGGTTGAGAGTCTGTTTCTTACATGTCTGTGACCTAAGCCAAATAACAAATGTAATTTTTCGGTCAAAACTGTCAATTGCGTGGACCAATTTTAACGAGAATTGGTTGAAGCATTCTTTGAACCTAGGCAAATGGCGTATGCAATACATGGCTTATTTATCTGTTTGTCTGTTTAAAGAGGGCAGCTGCTAAAAAAAATGTGTATATAGGTTTGTTTCATGATAACTGCCAAATGCGTTGACCAATTTTAATTAAACTTGACAGGGGCATTCTTTTAAACTAAACAGAGCGATGTATTTACACAACGTTTACACTGAATTATAGCCGTCTTACCTCAATATATTACACCAAGCCTCTATGTTACCTATATTATAAGCTACATTATAGTGGAATAATGCAAAGTAAGTTTGCTACCTTGCAGGATGGACGAAGGAACATAGTGATTCAATCTGGATACCTATTTCAATATATCAGCCACTAAAAAGTTTATTTGCTTAGTAGCGTGTCTCAAGTGAATTGAATTTAAAATTATAAGCAATCTATTGTGTACCTAGGACGTGTATTTTAAAAACAATCCATTCCGTTCAAACCCCCACACCATTCGTTTCCAATAATGTTCAAAAGGAATGAACTGTGTTTTTACTATCAACTATTATATAATGAAATGCTAATGAGGGGAGTGATGGAAACAAGAAGTGTTGATTGCAAAGAACATGTTTGTATTTTATTAAAAAGTGTCTTCCAATCGAAATCCCATTATACGTTTCTCAGTCCCGCAATGAAAGGGTGAAATTTCCCTCTCTAGCTTTTTTTTTCTCTTTCAACTTCTTCTCGTGGTGTCCTTTCTCTGAAACCAGCCAATGAGCAGCAGTGTGCACACAGAAAAATTGTCAAGCTCATATAGTTTGGTTCAACAGTAACCGGGAGGTCGGGTTTAAATCCCTGCCGGGTCTACTGAAGGTAACTTTTCCTAAATGGTTTTGTGTGATTGTGGAAAAAACCCGATAAGCAATATTGTAATAGATCTGGTTATTTACATAAATACCAATCAGCCTTTGAAAATAAATTATTCTAGGCCGATATTCTTATGACTTATTTAGGCATTACTATTACAAACAAGTTTGTGTGTTGGAATATTTTCAATTTTGTCATTCTCTTACCGAATAAGTCAAAGTCTGAAATTAAGGAAAGATTATTGGATAAAATCATGTCGAAATAGATTTGTTTCTTTGTTTCAATATAAATAAAAAATTGTTATATAAAGTTTGATATTTTTAATAAAAATTCAATTTTTATGTGTAATAGTTTTCTAACTTGAGAGAAATAGTAATTTTTAGTAAATATTTGTGTGAAAGTAAGATATTACAAATTCTTGGATGTATGTAAATCCCAACCCAAAACCTTTTAATTTTGAGGTATCATTTTAAGGGTGGAGAATCAAATTTAAACTATATTTAACTTTTTTTAAAAAAGCATTTTTATATTCTTGATTAACAAACTTTTGTTTTAAAATATACATTGCATGGAATTTAAAATTCGCGTAGATATCACAAGACGTTAATATATGTATTTAATATATATTTATTACCACCTTTATGGTCTAGTGGTCAGAGTTCCTGGTTACAGATCCAGTGGTCCCGGGTTCAATCCTCAGTGCTACACAATTTATCTGCAAAGCAGTGAGTCTGGAACGGTATCCAACTCAGCTTCGTGAGGACAAATGAGGAGCTAATTTAAATAAAAGAGTAGCAGCTCTGGCTTAGAAAACTGAGATTAACGGTCGAAAGGATTATTGTGCTGACCACATGGCATCCTCTATCCGTAAAGGTTGTATCTATCATCACTAACGGTGGCGGCCGCTTGGTCGGTATAGCTTGCTTGTTGGCTCACACGATATTTTTTTTATATAATTACGTATTAATAAAACCTAAAAAAAACTTCAATAAATCAAGTATAGGGGTTTTAGAACCGGAGAAAGTACAAAACAAAGTTTATTATACAACAAAGTTTGTTATGAAAGAGACTAAACATGGCTTCCTAACAGAAAAGCTAAACGTTGAGAATTATTCGCAAGTTGCTTGAACAAACTAAAATGGAAAGCTCATCTTATGAATTTGAAACACAGAACAGGAAAAAAATGTTTTTTACAACAGCTGTCAATGTCATGTACCGTCCAACTTTTACGGGAAGTGTCTTGTCTGACATCAAGAAGAGTTAATAGAAACACTTTCTCATGTTCATACGTAAAGTTACTCTATCTACAAATGTCACTTTTAAAAGATACTATAACCAACTATAAAATAACACTATTTAGTAGTTATGCTTACAGTAAAATAGTCCTTCAATGTTCTTATTGTTATAACAGTCTTAGGATAAATATTTAAGTTTTAATTTGAAATTTTACTTTTTCAAATCAAGAGACAATATTGTGGTCGTAAAAAAAAATTGGTCTCGAGATTATGACGAATATTTACGTTTTATCTGAACACGAACTCAAATAAGTGGTAAGGAGCTCGGCACGGACTTTCTCACTCTATTTTTTTAAAATGAAGATATTTACTCAAAATTCGTAATATAATATACACTAGCGAGCCCGAGAAAAAATTGCACTATATATATGTGAAACATTTTTTGAATCACGGTATTAAATTGTATAATTCTATTTTTGAAGAATTAACGTCTTTATTTTTATATTTGATCTAATAAAAAATATTGATATTGGATCCCCAAGGGTCAACACTTCGTATTAAATTTTTTACTTCCGGTTAAATTTGTCATCATTTTACTAGGAGATATCTTATGTTTGTTGCATTGCTATTAAGTTTCTCTTTTATAAATTTTAACCAATTAAATAGGTAATTATTGACTATTTAGTCTAAAATGAGAGAGATAAAATCGTTATAGCAGATTTTGAGGAAATTGAATTTTTCTCTTTTCACCCTTTAGTAAAAAGCTATTAATTTTAGGGTTAGACAGACGGCGGTGCAAAAACCACTTTTAGGGCTCAGGGGATCATGAAACGTCGACATCCATCAACCTTTCCAGCTAGATTTTTTTGACGGTCGTAATACTTTACCTTAAAGTGTTGGTATGGTTCATATATATATATATATTTAAAAAAATATATATATATTAAAAAATATATATATATATTAAAAAAAATATATATATATTAAAAATATATATATATATATATTAATATATATATTAAAATATATATATTAACTATATATATATATTTGAGTATAGCTTGAAAACTTTTGGTTTTATTAAAATATATCTTAAGTAAAATATGTTTATAATAAATAGATCTACAGGTATGCTATGATAAGTAATTTCATATCTCAAAAGACTCACGTAGATACGTTTAAAAATTAGAATTTACGCATTAGACCGGAACCCTTAAACTCATTTTGACGGTAAATTGAGAGGAACCATTTGGTTTGTAATATTGATCAAAGTTTAGAAATGAAATTTAATCAAAATTGTTAAAGCCGATATTGACCAAATCGATTTTTTTCTCTTTCCACCTTTGAGGAAACTACCCTTAATTTTATTGTTGGATATCCAATTCCAAAAATTCCTCAGGGTAACCCTATGAAAACCCTAGATACCAAGTTTTAGACCAATCGGTAAAATAGTTTAGGCTCTAGCCCAAGGTACAGACAGACAGCATTGCGAAAACTATTTTTCTGCTGTACAAACATTTCATCTAAGAGGTTGAAATAAATAGAACATATACTTTTTGAGGGACTTATTTATTTCTTACTCTAAGGCATTAGAGAATTATTGCTTTAAAACATGGTAGTTTATCTTTACAACTACACAACATTGTATTTGCCAATATCTAATAAACTATTGGTTTAGTAAAAATATATTTAATGTAAAAGTTTTTTTATTTTTAATAGTAATACAATTTTGCAATGATACCTCAAATAGTTGCTGAGATACGGAAATTTCCGCTTCTGTAAAATACCCTAATATTCATTTTCATGGGAAAATGAAAATAGCCATTTTATTTATAATTTTAATCAACGTCTAGATAAAAAAAAAATTTGATCAAAATCGTTAGAGCCAATTTTGAGAAAATTATTTTATTTTCTGTTTGTCCTGCAGTAAGCTACCCTTAATTTTAGGATTAGATATCCAATTCCAAAAACCCTCGGGGCAACCCTATGAAAACCCTAGATACCAAGTCTTAGCTCAGTAAGTAAAATAGTTTAGGCTCTAGTCCGAGATACAGATAGACAGACAGACGGAAATTCAAAAACCACTTTTTTAGATTCGGGGTGTCATGAAACGTCAACATTCATCAAAATCTCAAGATCGATTTTTTTGATAATCTCAATCATTTCTCTACATGTAAGATAGCGAGAAAGTAAAAAGTTTACTTTACAAAGTATGTTTGCCTGTCTGTCTGTCCCTGGCCACGGATCCAAAACTAATGGATGGATTTTGTTCAAACTTAATATTTAGATTTTATAGGGCAATACCACAAATATATTGTTTTTTACCCTAGTCCTTCAATTAATGGTGGTTTTATTGATGAGTAAATTTTATAAACTCCGATTTTTTTCTAATAATTGGTTTACAGGCAGAAATCCATTGAAAGGTAATTTACTGACGACTGGTATGAAAAAAAGCTTGAAATGTTTTACAAATGGCTCTAGTGATTTGGTTCCAATTTTGTAACTAGGGAATGTTTGACTTGACAAATAACCGCGTCGACTTGATTTTGGGGCAAAAACTCATCAATGATTAGTTTACTGAAGACAGGTTTTCAAAAACTTAAAATATTTTACAAATGGCTCTAACGATTTGTTTCCAAATGGGTATCTTGGGAGTGTTTGACATAAACATATACACGGTTTTCTTGTAATTATGGTAAAAACTAATTTATATGTGGCCTACTGATGACTGATATTTTAAAAATGTAAACAATGATTTGGTTCCACATGAGTATCTTGGGAGTATTTGACATGACAAGTAGCCCTGTGGACTTGGTTTCGGGTAAAAATTCGATAAAAGGGTATTTTACATAGAAGTGACTTTTGTAAATTCGAATTATTTTAAAAATGGTTATAACAATTTTGATTAAACTGTATATCTGGGGCGTTTTTAATATGAACATGACAAATAAAGCTGTATACTGGTGTTGGGGAGGAAATTTGACTATAGGTAGTTTGTTAATGACTTTTTTTATTTAAATATTTGAAATATGACTTTAGTGATTTTGCTCAATATTGGTATCGAGAGACTATTTTACGTATCAAAAATAAAGTTTATTTGTTTATCTAAAATAAATTAATTTAAGGGTAATTTACTTACAACAAATTATAAAAAATTTGAATGTTTTGAAAACTGACCATGAAGATTGAATTCAAAATGGAAATCCGTGAAGAGTTTTTCATCATAAATAAGAATACGTTTTTATTTTTACAAATAACAAATAATTTTAGGCTAGTTTAAAAATTGCTGATTTTTCAAAATTTTAAATTTGTTAAATATAACATTTTTTTATCAATACTGATTATTGTGATTAACAAGATATATTTGTTTGTATGAGTAAAACTTACTTAAGAGTAGTTTACTCAAATCCTATTTTTGAAAATTAACTTCAAAGCTTTAATACACCAATATTAGAAAGTTTGTGCATTTGTGTCATAGGCCCTACCATTTAATTTCTTGGTAATACATCTAGATATAAAATAGATGAATATTATATTAAATAATACCTTAATTGCATATAGTATATGTATTGTTAACGTGGTTTAATACCTCAAACTCACAATATGTGTAAAAGTTAAACAAATACACCAAAGTCGTTTGGCATAAGCTCTCCCTGCAAGCTGTCCCTGCAAGATTTCGTTAAAATTGGTCAACGTATTTGCGAGTAGGTCTAATCGCTTAACAGACAGAGAGAAGGAACACCAAAAGATCGAATTAAAAAAGAGCCTTAATCCATTTGGCAAATAAATTAATAAGGTGTTATTAAATCTTGCCACAAATAGAACAGATGTATATTTCTTAAAAGGCCCTTTCTATGAAAATAAGAATGTAAAAATAGGGAAAAGAATCCTTACTTTTGCAACTCTCTTAGCTGTCATATTAGGTTGGTCTGCGATGGAACTCAATCTCAGCCGTGATCACTATCTTTGAGGTATTGTGATAGCTAGGGCTAGGAATTTTATGCCCTACAAATTGCTAGAAAATGCTCTATAAAAATGCATCTATGACCAATAAAACTATAAACATGAACTTCGAAACAATGAAATTGCCTTTAAAACGAAAAAATTACCAATAAAATGTACATTATTTTGTTATTTACTTGAAAAATTAATAAATAAAATAATAGGTACATGAAACAAAACAGAAATAATCTAAAAAATAGAATCTAGTTGTTAAATGTTTCAGTGTCAAGGTAAATTCTTTATATTACTAACTTTATCTATAAAACTAAAACAAAGGATATCCAAAGAAAAAACACTTAATTTTTTTACAATTTATTCGGCAAACTAAAATTGTATTGTTCAAAAACAAGTCTTATACGAGATTAAAAGAAACTCTTAAAACACAATTTATCTTTTTACAGTTTCTGTGCAAAACTAAGTCTTTAAAACAAAAAATATGTCGTATAAAACCAAACAGGGGAGGGGTGGAAATATTCTTACCACCGTGGTGGCACCACAGTTTGCGATGTTATAAACACAAGCACCCCTTCACCCTTTTTTCTCAGTCTTGCTTCTTGCTTTTAGGGAAAATCACATAAAAATTTTCTTTATAATGAAAATAACGAAGTATGCATAGTAATGACTCAAAAAAAAAATTCCTTGAAATTATTGAGGAAACTTTAAAATATGCCATATTGCTTAAAAACAAGAATATGCTAAACATGCCTTAACAAAGCTAATTAATCAGTTTAGACCATTATGAAACACATTTGTATACACTTGAACGACATCCTAGAATTGCACAAAAAAAAAGAGTAGAATTATAGAAAACCTACCCCTAGTTATAATCAAAACACTTTTGAAAGATTTGGATCGAGGATTGTTTAAGGTGGGAGTGTAGGGAACATGAATTGAGGAAAGTGATTTTGCAGTTTATATAGCAAAACATTTTATCATACAAAATATATAAAACATTTCTCCAATAGAAAAATAGAGTTTTAGTTTTCTTCCAAAGATGATATGAACATTTCTTAAACCAGTCCCGTGGTGTAGTGGTCAGTCCACCTGAATACAAGCCTAGGAACCTTTCCTTCAACTCTGACAAGATGTGTATTAATCACAACTTGTGAATGTGTGGGATGCCAGGTCTCCACCGTGGTTCGGATTCCACGTTAAACTGTAGGTCCTTCATTTCATCTCACAATCACCCTACCATTACACATTAGCGTAAGTGCGTACAACCCAAACGGGTAGTAATACGTGGTGCTAATAATAATAATAATAATAATAATAATAATAATAATAATAATACAAGCCTAGGTATCCTAGGATCTATTCCCGGCTGGAACCCTGGGTATTTTTCTCTAAATGGGCATGATCCCAACGGTCATCAAGGTTTGATAAATTAGTCTTAAGTTAGGTTAAGACTCACCCCAGCTCCACAACTCCATAATGACTATATCACATGATCTCATTGCGGGTACGACGTGTAGACAGCCTCCATATGTGTACTCTGGACAACGTTCTGAGAGGCTAATAGTCTACATACAGGCGACCGAACCAGGATGCCATCCATATCCCTCCCGGTCAGTAATGCCATACAATAAAAAAAAGTTTGCGTATAACCCGAACGGGTAGTATTACGCGGTGCTAATAATAATAAAAAAAAATTGTTTCTTTAATATCTGTAATGAGCATAGCGGCAGTAAATGAGAAAATTTCTAAACAAAGAGAAAAATTTGACATTAAATTCCAGGACATCCTTGACAGGTATTCAACAGCTGTTGAGCTAACCATGTGAAGATAATTAAACTCTTGATTTTTTTACTGGAGCATTATTTGGTTTATTTATACCAGAAATTGTTTTTTATATAAAAGCTCCAAATACTGCACTTAACTTGACTTCCCTACACTCCCACCTTAAATCTAAAATTAGTATCCATGAAAGGCAAAAGTAAAGAGGGCTTTAGTGGCTCGGAGCTCACTATGAGTGTGATCCAAAGTGCCAATAGCCCTACTTGTGTTTTAAGCACTTGTAAAAAAATAATTAATTTCTGAACTACTTTAGAACTTTGTACTGAAAGTAGAACAAGTGAGAACGGTTGTAAATTTGGCCGGTTTGGGATTCTTCTTCGAGACAATTATGTTTATATCATGGTATGGATATCTGAATCAGTGAGCGAGGGGTCTAAGGTGTCGGGCTAGTGATACACTGGGTTGGCGGTGATGAGAATTATGCATCTTGAATTGTTTCCTTATGCACTAAAGGGCTATTTTCCACATGTGACTTATAAAATAGTAATAGTTTGACCATCTTTTCTCCACACTAATGTGGGTACACGTCCTCTGTAATACACTTATCAACCTTATTTTATATATTCGTCGGTTAGATAACTCTTGAATTTTAACGTCTTCCATTAATTTTTTTGGCATGCATCTTACTTCCCTTCAACGCATGTAATTACGCTAATAGTGTGAAGGTAATCAAAGTACAATTTAGAGGAAATGTACTCGCATTTGGGTGGTGGTAGAGATGAAAGCCATCTGTGGAAAGACACTTTCAGAATACCCAACTGGGATTCTAAACCTGACCTCCCAGTTATTGATAAACCATATCAGATGAGCGTGACATTTATTCCGCATGACCACTGGTGCGAATAATTAAAATAAGATCTCATTGGCGAGTTGTAAAGGAAATACAAGATAAGGAGCAGTTTTTTAAAAAAGCTAGAGATTGTTTTTTATGAACTATTAATGAAAGAATTGCTTTCCATGGGGAAAGTGGGTTGTGTTGGGGGTAGGGGGCACATTACATATCAAAATTAACCATTGCGAATCACACGATTTAGAAGTTTAGTAATTTTTGTAACTTTCAGATATGTTTTTTCCTACCAGAATAATATTATATACTTGTGAGGCGAGCAGTCTCTTAGCAGGACGAGTAGGTTTGGTGTGGGTGGGGAGGGGATGGGGACGGTTAGGAGGATACTGTGACCTGAGTCGCTGGATATGAGTTCCCCTAAGGGGCCTCTTAGAAACGTAGTTATGTTTCATGAGGATGTACGAGTTATCGGCTGTCAAGTCAACGTTCCGGGCCATTTGGTGTCATGTGAGCCAGTAGAGAGAGCCTTCATGATGCTCTCAGACACCGTGACTTCGTATGAGAGCGGGGAACTGAATAAGAGTCCAAACTGCCTTCTGGTCAAGAAGAGCTGCGTGAGGGGAATTAACACAATGATATCAAATATTGAAAATTAACTAGCACGATTTATTTACTTTATATGTTTAAAATCAATATAATTACAGCTTAAGAGTGTTCAATCTATTTTTAATTATTTTAAACCTTATTTAAGAAGGAGGAGTAAAATGTGGCAGGGTGTGTATTAAATGTATCAACAAACCTTTTGTTCTATAATAAATACTGTTGCAACTTTCTTTAATATTTAAATTGATACATAAAATTATTATCATATCGATAGTAGTTTAAAATATCAAGAAAATCTCAATAAATACGTCCAAGTTATTTTCAAAATAAATAAAATGCTCTGGTGGTTCTCTGACCAAATTTATTTTCGAGTAAAAATTTGTTAATCAAGAGAGTACAACTGGTAGCCGCCTTCTCCTCAATTTCCCCCAAATTAAAGAAAAGGGGAAGATAATTTGAAACTGGCCGTTAATATAAGGAGTAGTGATGGATAGTGTCGTTTTCGTTAAGAAGTGCAACTGTACTAGCATGTATATAAAATAGGAAACCCCATATATAAATCTCATATGTGGATAAACACAAACAATACATCTGGTTGAGGTTCTATCCTCAGCCTTTCCATCTCCGGCGATCCAGTGTATCGTAAACTTTACGCCTTAAGCCCCGTGACCACCAGTGGGGGAAGGGGGCGCACACACACACACACACACACACATAACAGTTTAACCTTTGAGTTAAATAAATCAAAAAACTAATATTATTGGCATTTACGACTCATCCCAAAGATACGCACTTTAAGAAGGAGTATGTTTATCTCTTCACTGAACATTTAATTATGGTTATGACCTATGGATATATGATTTTCTAATTAATTATATTTTTAATAAAATTCAATAAATAAAATAAGCATTAATCACTATTTTCTTAAAGTTCAACTTTTAGTTAACATAATTTATAACATCATGACCAAAACGTGTTTGATATTTTATATGAGGTTAAATGGGGGTGTGGAGCAGGGAAAGGGATTTAAAGAAGAAAGTTACAAAAAAAATATGTTTGCTTGGTCGTCAATTTCGCCTTCATACGAGATTAATGATACCACAGTTCAATGTTTCTTATAAACGAGCTATTAACATAAATACTAAACCCTAATAATTATCTATGAATACATATTCTTGTTTCTTAGTTTTTGTTAAAATTGTGGTGGGTTAAAAGGAGCACGAGACAAGGTATATATTTTTAAATTCTTATAGCAACAAATATTTGCCTCATGAATATTTGTCATAAGCATAGTGCCATTTGACCAGAACTGAGATTAGAATTAGTAGAAAACTAAACTAAACGTATCTATTATAGTATTATTTCATTTATTTAGAAATGTTTCTGATATAATACCTTAGAAAACCCAACTAGTATTATTTACTAGATAATAATAAATCATTCTTTTTATAATAATATTCCTTTCATGTTTAAAATTGAATAGCTGTTAAACTCGATTATTATCAATGAACTAACACCGATTACAATTATAATGGAACCATAAAAATACACCTTTAATCCTTGCGGTTTTTTCTTATTGGCTCAGTGATAAATCTTATCTGCTTTCATTGATGAAATAATTCCGCCCACGATAATTCCTTTGTATGGAAAGTGAAAAGAGAAATAATATTGGCCTGGAGCCATATATACATGCGAGATATTTCCTAGCTTAATTCGGTAGATAAATGTATCTTAAAATAATGATGGCAGCTGTCACGTGAGGAAACGACTACAAAAAAATACGACTCGTTCAATTTGTTTATCCTTGAGGATGAGATGAGAATTTTATAAACTTTTTAGTGAGATTACCCATTGTTTGTAGCTATTTGTTGATAATGTCTAGTTATATTTTGTAATTTACCTTATTGAGTGGCATTTGAATTAATCTGTTAATAATAATGTTGAAGAAATATAGTTTATTAGAACTAAAGTGGTTAGAATTGTTAAGTATTTTAACTTCAGTGTATGTGTTGGGTTTCTAAAAAACTGATACAATAATACCTTATTATTCTAACCATCATATCTCTCATTAATTACCAGTATCCTTCAAACACCTTATCTACAGAATAGTTAATATTCCATTCAATAAGATAAACTACCAAATAGAACCGAATATTATCAAACCAATAGCCATAAACAAGGAGTATTTCTAGACAACAATTTAAAAAATCTTTCATTAACAAAAATACAAATTGAAACAAAAAATCTCACATCCTTTACGATTTCTCTCAAAAATTCACCATAAAACTTCCCTAATAAATTCAACTAAACTACACATGCTCCGAAACCAACCATTTAACATATTTATTATTGAAACACTTAATTCTGACATCGCTTTCACTACCTGTCGATAATAATATTAAAAATTATTTAAATAGCAGCAAATATAACACTACAATAAATGTGGAACAAATAATTTTGCCTGGGAATACAGTTATATGTATATATAATTGTATTAAATAGTTGTATTAAATTATAAAAAATAATTATATATAAATAATAGTATTCCTGGGTAAAATGATATGTTACACATACCACTCTCATAAAAGAAAATGAATTTAACAAAGTTGAAAACTGACCTTTTCAAGAAGCTTTATTGAATAATAAAAACACCGTTACTGAAAAATAACAATCTGAAAAGTAAACACTTATCAACACCTTAAAATATCTACATAAAACATAAAATCATCTATTTTCATTACGCTACCGTCCACCTTAGCATCTGGATCGGGTAAGTGTTGTCAAGATTAGCACCTAAATTAACATCACTTATAAATATATCCTTCAATATTATCACATTAAAAATTTGTGTACACACTACACAACATTAACTTTGTTAATCATGACATAAAAATTAATCATCCTGATATTTCCAGCAGCTTCCATTAAACTTTTATTAATTTAATGTAAATACTCTAATTATATTGCCACACATATTTAGTCAAGTATCGTGCAGTAATAACACAAAACTGGTCAATTAAATACAAAATGTAAGATTCTTGTTCAGTACAAATTAATTGAATAATGTAAATATTCTTTCATATCATTCTATCATCAGAATTGATCTATTTTTGATAATATCATTGTCTATGCTCTTTCTCATTACTCAATATTATATTTCTAATGTATTCAGCTATTTATTTATGTTATGTAGCTATTTCCTAAAGATGGTATTAACTATAGCGAAGCATGTTAAAAGTATATTATGTGGTCCTCAAAAACCACCCTAGCTTCGAAGGAGCACCACTCTCATAAAAGAAAATGAATTTAACAAAGTTGAAAACTGACCTTTTCAAGAAGCTTTATTGAATAATAAAAACACCGTTACTGAAAAATAACAATCTGAAAAGTAAACACTTATCAACACCTTAAAATATCTACATAAAACATAAAATCATCTATTTTCATTACGCTACCGTCCACCTTAGCATCTGGATCGGGTAAGTGTTGTCAAGATTAGCACCTAAATTAACATCACTTATAAATATATCCTTCAATATTATCACATTAAAAATTTGTGTACACACTACACAACATTAACTTTGTTAATCATGACATAAAAATTAATCATCCTGATATTTCCAGCAGCTTCCATTAAACTTTTATTAATTTAATGTAAATACTCTAATTATATTGCCACACATATTTAGTCAAGTATCGTGCAGTAATAACACAAAACTGGTCAATTAAATACAAAATGTAAGATTCTTGTTCAGTACAAATTAATTGAATAATGTAAATATTCTTTCATATCATTCTATCATCAGAATTGATCTATTTTTGATAATATCATTGTCTATGCTCTTTCTCATTACTCAATATTATATTTCTAATGTATTCAGCTATTTATTTATGTTATGTAGCTATTTCCTAAAGATGGTATTAACTATAGCGAAGCATGTTAAAAGTATATTATGTGGTCCTCAAAAACCACCCTAGCTTCGAAGGAGCCTAAAGATTACTATAGCTCTTTTTAATCTTGAATATTTTTGTTATATGTAAATTTAATAGATTTTCAATGCCTCCTTTTGGCCTACATTTTACTACCATTACTTTAAATTATGTTTGTCAAGTATAATATGAAATGGCTTACTGTAACTTATTTTAAGTGTAAATCTTCAAATACACATATTGTACATTTATAATTTGTTTTTTCATGTTTTCAAGCATAAGTCTAATAAAAATATTTCAATTGCCCCCTTGATTATTTTTATAGTTTCAATTATTTTTATTATTTGATTAAAAAAAATTCTCAAATATCTTGCTCGAAATCATTTTTATTTTGACTAGTCCATGATTAAATACTTTATAATTTAAAATATTCCAAGTATAAAACTTCATTTCTACATTCTCTCAACCCCTCGGAGAAAGAAGTATTGTTGTTATTATTATTATTAGGTGTTCTGTCTCACGACAGGTCCATCCATTCCTTTTGTCATTGAACTTTGACCACCAACGCCCCCTGTCCTCTGTCTCCTCTTTCACCTCTCAGAATTGTCCTATTACCTTCAATTCATCTTTATTCTAAGTTCCTCTTTCCCTCAATCTTTCCTTCTATGAATAGTGCATAGGACAGTTCCTCCTAAGAATGTGTTCGATAGAGTTTTCTTTGCACCGAAAAATCACATCCATAATGGTTCTCTAATCACCCTCTTCTTAGGACTTATTAATTTGTCATCAAAGTAGTAGTCGAAATTAAAGTTCTGACTCACTTTCTCCTAAAACAAATAGTAATGATCATTTGTGGGTAAATAAATAATATTTCCGAGGCCTGATGTTTCTTTAAAGTATTGTGATCATCAAAAAAAATCAAATTCAAAATGTTGGCAAATGTCTAAATTTCATGACCCCCTGTATTCGAAAGAGTGGTTTTCGAGATGCCGTCTCTCTGTTTCACGAACTAAAGTTGAAACAGATTTAATGACCAGAATACAACTTGGTGTCGAGGGATTTCATGAGTTTCCCCTGTGGATTTGTTGCTATTAAATACCCAACCCTAAAATTAAGGGTAGTTTACAATCGGGAAAAAAGAGAAAAATGTATTTTATCAAAATCCGCTCTAACGACTTTAATTAAATTTTGTACATAGGCCATGTTTAAAATTACAATCAAATGTCAACCCTCATTTTTCCATGATAATCAATTTGAGTAAGTAGAAGTTTCAAATCTTGGTCATATCTCAGCAACTATTTCAAATATGAAATAATTTAGCATTGTAAGGATTTAGTACTATTAAAATTATTTTACATTAAATTTTATTTTATAGAAACAATGTTTTCCGAGTTATAAGCAAATATACAGTATATATATATATACATATATATATTTCTATAGAAGTCTGAAAATTATTGAAAATTGATATGTATGCCCTTAATGGACAGATATGTTCTCCTTTTACCATTGTTTCTGTAATATGAAATATTATTTAATTTTTGCTCTTTGGTGGAATGTTTCTGAAACAATGTATATTATTTCCTTTCACTTAATCTTATGAGTTTTTTGTAAATTTATCTATTTTTAAGATAAAAGAGAGAAAAGTATGTGTGGTGTATTGAACTATTTATTTAACTTATATTTTCAAACAGCTTAGCTACGTTAACTATGTATGTTCGCTTATTTTAAAGGGTTTTAAGTTATTTCAACTTTACATAGTGTTTTATTTCCTAAATTTTGTGAAATAATTTTCAATTTACTATTTTCTGTTTTTTAATAATATCATATTTGTCAAGCCTTTCAACATTTTCTGAGTATTATTTAATTTTCTCATATTTTTTATGATCCAATAAATTATAAATTTCGATTCAAGTCTTATCTTATTTTATATAACTCTTCTTACTTAAAAACTTTTTAAAATGCTTTTTAAAATGTTATTGAACTGCCTAGTGCTCGGTATGAAACAGAACTTCACTTCATTAGATCAGTAATTAATTTTAGAAAATATGTTTGTATGTATAAATTAAAATTTTAATGCATGTTTGGAACCAAACTTGTAGTTTTGTTAATATACCTATAAAATAAATTTATTCAAAACCACTTCCATTCGTTTTACCTTTGTTTGAAAGGATGAGAATTCACTGTTCGATTTCCTAGAGTATAACAATTATCTCTTCTGCACATGCATTTAATCAAAATATAGCTGTAAACTATGATACGCTATGCTATCAAATTACGCACACGTTTCTATGATAGTTATTTGTTTTGCCCATAATGGCCATGATAATTGGTCATGCATGTTATAATAGTTGAATTGCACTGAATTAAGTTCTGAATTATACAAGAAAACAGCTCTTGTGTGTACGGTACATTATATTTCCCGGAAATTCAGGGTAGTTTTTACCTAAAGAATTTATAGACTTAATTTCAGCTCACGTCAGATCAGTCTCAAATGTAATATAAAATAACAAAATGAATTTAATATTTAAACCTAAATATTTGTACGTTGAAAAAATGAGCCTGTATATGTTTACAATGAAAAATATTGTAAAACAAAAAAATATAAAATAGCCCTTTTGAACACAATAATTAAGTCAGCAAGAAATGTATATTTTGTTTGTTTTAAGACGCGTTCAAATGAAACTTTTTAATATATTTCTGTCTTCCGTTTAGAGCTTATGAGCAATACGCAACAAGTACAGCCTTCATTGGATTTAAAAGTCTCCAATATCATGTAGAAGGGTGAGAAAGTTTCAGTAATAAACCATCAATTGCATGGAGAATATTGGGAAATGGCATTGGGTTAAAATATCTTTCCAAAGGTACAGTTTGTATCCAACACAAGCCTCTTGAGTAAGAATCCATTAACTTTATATCAGACCAAAGTCACTGGTATTATTATTTTAATATTTGAGAATTGTTAGCTGGAGAAATCCCAATTCATATAAATATATAAATATAGCATGAAATGTCTCATCAACTATAAAAATGGACAACTCACTTTGCCAGTTAAAAAAACCGTTTAAAACTATGTATGCACGCGTTAATATAATTTGTATACTTTAGCTGTCCAATTGAAGAAAATGTGTCAATTTTTACAGCCGGAATACATAGTGGCTTATTGCCATAGCTATCCAATTATATCTCATTATTTCTAAAATATATAATTATATGTCTCTTAACTGGCCTCGTGGTATAGTGTAGTGGTCAGAGTCCCTGGCTGATAAACTAGAGGTCCCAGATTAAATTCCCAACAAATACCGGGGAATTTTTCTGCAAAGGGTTTGGTCAAGTTAGGTTAAGATCTTCCTTAGCTACCCCCCCCCCCCCCCC